>RCUC01085382.1:0-12895 GCA_003697995.1 Taxidea taxus jeffersonii
TCTTCTTTATCCATTCATCTGTTGATGGACATCTAGGTTCTTTCCATAACTTGGCTATTGTGGACATTGCTGCTATAAACATTCGGGTACACGTGCCCCTTTGGATCACTACGTTTGTATCTTTAGGATAAATACCCAGTAGTGCAATTGCTGGGTCATAAGGTAGCTCTATTTTCAATTTTTTGAGGAACCTCCATGCTGTTTTCCAGAGTGGTTGCACCAGCTTGCATTCCCACCAACAGAATACACTGGATTTCTTACACCAAAAGAGCCCTTTCTTTGACCTCAGTTCCCCTGCAGGCTACCGAACCATTTCTCAGTCCCCCGTTGCAAAATATCTCCTCAGAAAAGTTGCCTATACTCTGCATCTCCAATTCCCATCTTCTCATCGTCTCTTCTTTTAAAATCTTTATTATTATTTTTTAAAATTAAAGTGTATTTGACATACATTATATTAGTTTCAGGTGTCCAACATAAAGTTTTGGTATTTGTATACATTTCAAAATAATCACCACAGTAAGTCTCATTGCCATCCATCACCACACAAAGTTACACAGTTTTTTTTTTCTTGTGATAAGAGCTTTTAAGATTTACTTTCTTAGCATCTATCAAATTTGCAATACAGTATTACTGACTATTGTCACCATGCTATGCATTATATCTCCATATTTATTTTACAGCTGGAAGTTTGTACCTCTTGATCTCCTTCATCCATTATGCCCATCCCACAACCCTCCTACCTTCTGGCAACCACCAATCTGTTCTCTGTACCTAAGAGGTTTTGTTTTGTTTGTTCATTTGTTTTGTTCTTTAGAGTCCACATATAATTGAAATGGTATTTGTCTTTCTCTGACTTATTTCACTTGGCTTAATATCCTCAAGATTCACCCATGTTTTCCCAAATGGCAAGATTTCATTCCTTTTATGGCTGAGTAGAATTCCATTCTGTGTATATGTGTTTGTGTGTGTGCATCCATATGTGTGCGTGAGTGTGAGTATGTGTGTCTTCTTTATCCACCAATGGACATTTAGGTTGTTGAGAGTTTTTATCATAAATGAATGTGGAATTTTATCAAATGCTTTTTCTGCATCTATTAAGATGATCACATGATTTTTATTCTTTTTTCACATTGATTTGTGCATGTTAAACCATCCTTGCATCCCTGCAATAAATCCCACTTGATTGTGGTGTAAGAATTTTTAATGTATTATTGAACTGGGTTTACTATATTTTGTTGAGTATTTTGCATCTGTGTTCATGAGGGATATTGGCTATGTATGTATGTAGTATCCTTGTCTGGTTTTGGTATCAGGGTAATGCTGGCCACAAAATGAGTTTGGAGTATTTCTTCCTCTTCAACTTTTTGGAAGGGTTTCAGAAGGAGCGGTTATTAAAAACTCTTTGAATGTCTGATAGAATTCACCGGGGAAGACATCTGATCCTGGCTTGTTGGAAATTTTTTTTGAATTACTGATTCAATCTCCTTACTAGTAATCAATCCATTTATTTATTTTTTTTTACTGTGTTATGTTAGTGACCACACAGTTCGTCATTAGTTTTTGATGTAGTGTGCCAAGATTTCATTGTTTATATATAACACCCAGTGCTCTGTGCAATACGTGCCCTCCTTAGATTCTATTTCTTCATGATTCAATCTTAGAAGATTTTATGCTTCTAGGGATTTATTCATTTCTTCTGTATTTTCAAATTTGTTGGCATAAAATTGTTCACAGTTGTTTTATAATACCTTGTACTCCTTTGTTGTCAGTTGTAACTTCTCTTCATTTCTGACTGTAGTTATTTGAGCCCTTTCCCCTATTTTCTTAATAAGTCTAGGTAAAGTTTGTCAATTTGTCTTATCTTTTCAAAGAACAGCCCTTAGTTTCACTAACCTTTTCTACTGTGTTTTTAGTCTCTATTTCATCTGTTTCCACTCTGATCTTTATTATTTTCTTTCTTGTAACTTTGAGCTTCCTTTTAGATTTTTCTTGCTTCTCTGTGTTGCTATAAACTTTTCTATTAGAACTGCTTTTGGTGTATTTATAGATTTTGGTACATGGTATTTCCATTTTCATTTGTCTCAAGATATTTTTTAATTTCTCCTTTGATTTCTTCATTGACCCATTGATTGTTTAATAGCATGTTGTTTAGTCTTCACATATTTGTGATTTTTCCAGTTTTCTTCTTGAGATGGACATCTAGCTTCATACCGTTGTAGCTGGGAAATATGTTTGATAGGATTCTAATTTTCTCAGATTTATTCAGACTTGTTTTGTGGCCTAACATGTGATCTATCCTAAAGAATGTTCCATATGCACTTGAAAAGAATGTGTATTCTGGTGGTTTTGGATAGAATGTTCCTTAGTGCCATATCTATTAAATCCATCTGGTCTAATGTGTCATTGAAAGCCAAGTTTCCTTATTGACTTTCTGTCTGGATGATGTATTCATTGATGTAAGTGGAGTATTAAAGTCCCATACTATTATTGTATTGCTATCAATTTTTCCTTTAGTTATGTTAATATTTGCCTTATGCCCTTAAGTTGGGTGCACAAATATTTACAAATGTTCTATCTTCTTGAGGGATTGATCCCTTTATCATTATATAATGCCTATATTTGTCTTTTATTATAGTCTTTGTTTTAAAGTCTACTTTGTCTGATGTAAGTATAGCTATCCCAGCTTTCTTTTGATTTTCATTTGCATGAAACCTCTTTTTTCATCCCTTCACTTTTAGTATGTGTGTGTCCATACATCTGAAGTGAGTCTCTTGAAGCCTATATATAGATGGGTATTGTATTTTGTTTTATCTATTCAGTCCCTTTATGCCTTTTGATCAAAGAATTTAATCCATTTACATTTAAAGTAATTAGTGGTAGGCATGTACATACTGCCATTTTGTTGTTTTCTGGCTGTTTTGTAGTTCCTATCTGCTTTCTTCTTCATTTGCTTTCTCCCTTTTGGTTTAATTACTTTCTATAGTGCTATACTTAGATTCCTTTCTTATTATCTTTTGTGTATCTACCATAAACTTTTGTTTTGTGGTTACCATGAGCTCTACATCTAACAGCCCATATATATAATGGTCTATTTTAAGTTAATAGCAAATCAAGTTTGAACACATTCTAAAACTCCACATTTTTATTCTCCCCTTTTGTTTTTGTTTATTTTTGAAGTCACATTTTACATCTTTTATTATTTTATGTCCTTTAATTATTGTAGTCATATTTATTTTTGCTACTTTTGCATTATAACTTTCATATTTGCTTTATAAGCAATTAACCCACTATCTTTACTATATATTTACCTTTGCTAGTGAGATTTTTCACATTTTTTTTCTTGTTACTGCTTTAGTGCCATTTCTTTTTAGCTTAAGTAAGTCCCTTTAATATTTCTTGTAAGGCTAGTTTAGTGTGAATGAACTCCTTCAGCTGGTGTCTGGAGAGCTCTTTATCTCTCCTTCAGTTCTGAATGATAATCTTATCTATTCTTAGATGGGAGTTCTTCCTTCAGCACTTTGAATATATCATGCGACTCCTTTCTGGCTGGCAAAGTTTCTGTTGAGAATCCACTGATAGCCTTATGGGGTTCTTTTGCATGTAACAAGTTGTTTTTCTCTTCCTTCTTATAAGATTCTCCTTAATCTTTAACTCTTGACATTTTAATTATAATGTCCTTTGGCATGGGTCTCTTTGGGTTCATCTTGTTTAAAACTCTTTAAACTTCCTAGATCTGTATATCTGTGTCTTCCCCCAGGCTAGGAAAGTTTTTAGGTAGTAGTTATTCAAATAATTTTTCTGCCCCTTTCTCTCTCTCTTCCTTCTGGGACCTCTATAATTAGAATGTTATCTCACTTGATGTTGTCCCACAGGTCCCTTATCTTCTCGCTCTTTTTAAAAAATTATTTTTCCTTTTTGCTGTACTGCTTGAGTTCCACTGCCCTGAGTTCCAAATCATTGATTCTTTCTTCTGCTCCATCTAATCTGCTTTGAACCCCTTTAATGTATTTTTCAGTTCATTAATTGTATTCTTCAACTCTGTGGCTTCTGTTTGGCACTTTCTTATATTTTCTCTCTCTTAACGTTTTCACTGTGTCCATCTATTACTTCGATGTAAAGTACTTTATTTTAAATTGAGTACTTTGAATTTTTTATCAGATAAATTACTTATCTCCATTTTTTAAAATTAATTTTTTAATTTTTTTATAAACATATAATGTATTTTTATCCCCAGGGGTACAGGTCTGTGAATCGCCAGGTTTAAACATTTCACAGCACTCACCATAGCACATACCCTCTCCAATGTCCATAACTCCACCACCCTCTCCTGACACCCCTCCCCCCCAGCAACCCTCAGTTTGCTTTGTGAGATTAAGAGTCTCTTATGGATTGTCTCCCTCCTGATCCCATTTTGTTTCATTTATTCTTTCCCTACCCCCCAAGCCCCCTGCGTTGCATCTCCACTTCCTCATATCAGGGAGATCATATGATAGTTGTCTTTCTCCAATTGATTGACTTATTTTGCTAAGCATAATACCCTCTAGTTCCATCCACGTCATTGCAAATGGCAAGATTTCATTTCTTTTGATAGCTGCACAGATTCCATTGTATATATATACCACATCTTCTTTATCCATTCATCTGTTTACTTAACTCCATTTTTATTGGGGTTTTTCTTCTGGGGATTTATCTTGTTCATTTGATTGGAATATATTCATTTGTTTTCTCATTTTGCTTAACTCTGTGTTATTTCTATGTATTAGGTGAAACAGGTATCTCACCTGAACTTTGAGAAGTGGCCTGTGTAGTAGATAAATCTTATTGTTTAACCTTGCCCTAGTTCTTGGTTGTTTGTTGAAACCTTTGCCGTTTGTCTAAGCATCTTCATTTATTCTTAGCAGGTCACACTTGTTGAGAGAATGTCAAGACCTGTATGTTCCAGAGGGAGGGATCTCGGTCAACACCTAGTTTCAGGCTGATTGGAAGCTAGACTCACAGGCAGCAGCTTTTATGGTGTGCAATATATATAGTCCTGTGGGACTGCAAATGTAAACCCTGCTGGCCTCCAGACCAGACAATCTGAAGTTGTCTCCTCGGCAACAGTTTCAAAAACCAGGGCTCTAGACGAATGTATAAACCTTTCTGGGAGTTACCAGTGAGCTGTAGTGAGGCCAAAGGAGAGAGTAAGGATGATGTCTCCTAGTCTACATTTCCTGAGAGCATCCCCATACCCTCTAGATGTATAGTAATCCTGAAGCATGCAACTCAGGCTAAAGTTCAAGGACAAGTAACTAGGTCTTTCTCATAGATAGACTTAGGTATGTTTTTTGTCTGCTGAGCAGTATATTGGGAGTAGTAGCATTGCAAGAACTGTCTCTGGTTGTTTCAGACCCATGGGTTCCAGAATCACAGTCCTTCTTGGCCACCAGAGCCAGGTGTTCAAGGGGAGTCCCCTGTATGGTCTATATGTGCCTTTTGGCTTAGGTGATGCCACAGCGGCAGTACAGGGACAGGGTACTTGGCTGCCTGCCTCTGGTGGGATTGCTGGGGTGGTGCTAGCAGATTAGAGGGAGAGTGCAAAAATGTCACCTGCCAGCATTAGTAAGGTGAAGGGAGAAAAAGAAATGGCACCTGCCAGTTTCTCCACCCATAGAGTCCTTTTACATCCGAAGAAAGCTGGGGTGGCAATCCTTATATCAGATCAATTATATTTTAAGCCAAAGACTATAATAAGAGATGAGGAAGGACACTATATCATACTCAAAAAGTCTGTCCAACAAGAAGATCTAAAAATTTTAAATATCTATACCCCTGACATGGGAGCAGCCAACTATATAAACCAATTAATAACAAAATCAAAGAAACACATTGACAATAATACAATAATAGTAGGGGACTTTAACACTCCCCTCACTGAAATGGACAGATCATCCAAGCAAAAGATCAACAAGGAAATAAAGATCTTAAATGACACACTAGACCAGATGGACATCACAGATATAATCAGAACATTCCATCCCAAAGCAACAGAATACACATTCTTCTCTAGTGCCCATGGAACATTCTCCAGAATAGATCACATCCTGGGTCATAAATCAGGTCTCAACAGGTATCAAAAGATTGGGATCATTCCCTGCCTATTTTCAGACCACAATGCTCTGAAGCTAGAACTCAATCACAAGAGGAAATTTGGAAAGAGCACAAATACATGGAGACTCAACAGCATCCTTCTAAAGAATGAATGGGTCAACCAGGAAATTCAAGAAGAATTGAAAAAAACCATGGAAACAAATGATAATGAAAACACAACGGTCCAAAATCTGTGGGACACAGCAAAGGCAGTCCTGAGAGGAAAATATATAGCAACACAAGCCTATCTCAAGAAACAGGAAAGGTCTCAAATACACAACCTCACCCTACACCTAAAGGAGCTCGAGAAAGAACAACAAAGAAAGCCTAAACCCAGCAGGAGAAGAGAAATAATAAAGATCAAAGCAGAAATCAATGAAATAGAAACCAAAAAAACAATAGAACAAGTCAATGAAACTAGGAGCTGGTTCTTTCAAAGAATTAATAAGATTGATAAACCCCTGGCCAGACTTATCCAAAAGAAAAGAGAAAGGACCCAAATAAATAAAATCATGAATGAAAGAGGAGAGATCACAACCAACACCAAAGAAATACAAACAATCATAAGAACATATTATGAGCAACTCTATGCGAACAAATTTGACAATCTGGAAGAAATGGATGCTTTCCTAGAGACATATAAACTGCCAAAACTGAACCAGGAAGAAATAGAAAACCTGAATAGGCCCATAACCAGTAAGGAAAGTGAAGCAGTCATCAAAAATCTCCAAACAGACAAAAGCCCAGGGCCAGATGGCTTCCCAGGGGAATTCTACCAAACACTTAAAGAAGAATTAATTCCTATTCTCCTGAAACTGTTCCAAAAAATAGAAATGGAAGGAAAATTTCCAGACTCATTTTATGAGTCCAGCATCACCTTGATCCCCAAACCAGACAAGGATCCTATCAAAAAGAGGATTACAGACCAATATCCTTGATGAACACAGATGCGAAAATTCTCACCAAAATACTAGCCAATAGAATCCAACAGTACATTAAAAGGATTTATTCCAGGGCAGCAAGGTTGGTTCAACATCCACAAATCAACCAATGTGATACAATACATTAACAAAAGAAAGAACAAGAACCATATGATACTCTCAATAGATGCTGAAAAAGCATTTGACAAAGTGCAACATCCCTTCCTAATCAAAACTCTTCAAAATGTAGGGATAGAAGGCACATACCTCAATATTATCAAAGCCATCTATGAAAAACCCACTGCAAGAATCATTCTCAATGGAGAAAAACTGAGAGCTTTTCCGCTAAGGTCAGGAACACGGCAGGGATGTCCGTTATCACCACTGCTATTCAACATAGTACTAGAAGTCCTAGCCTCAGCAATCAGACAACAAAAAGAAATTGAAGGCATCCAAATCGGCAAAGAAGAAGTCAAGCTATCACTCTTTGCAGATGATATAATACTATATGTGGAAAACCCAAAAGGCTCCACTCCAAAACTGCTAGAGCTTGTACAGGAATTCAGTAAAGTGTCAGGATATAAAATCAATGCACAGAAATCAGTTGCATTTCTTTACACCAACAACAAGACAGAAGAAAGAGAAATTAAGGAGTCGATCCCATTTACAATTACACCCAAAACCATAAGATACCTAGGAATAAACCTAACCAAAGAGGCAAAGAATCTATACTCAGAAACTATAAAGTACTCATGAGAGAAATTGAGGAAGACACAAAGAAATGGAAAAATGTTCCATGCACATGGATTGGAAGAACAAATATTGTGAAAATGTCTATGCTACCTAAAGCTATCTACACATTTAATGCAATGCCTGTCAAAAATCCCATCCAATTTTTTCAAAGAAATGGAACAAATAATCCTAAAATTTATATGGAACCAGAAAAGACCTCGAATAGCCAAAGGAATATTGAAAAAGAAAGCCAAAGTTGGTGGCATCACAATTCCAGACTTCAAGCTCTATTACAAAGCTGTCATCATCAAGACAGTAAGGTACTGGCATAAAAACAGACACATAGATCAATGGAACAGAATAGAAAGCCCAGAAATAGACCTTCAGCTCTATGGTCAACTAATCTTTGACAAAGCAGGAAAAATATCCAATGGAAAAAAGACAGCCTCTTCAACAAATGGTGTTGGCAAAATTGGACAGCCACATGCAGAAAAATGAAATTGGACCATTTTCTTACACCATACACAAAAATAGACTCAAAATGGATGAAGGATCTCAATGTGAGAAAGGAATCCATCAAAATCCTTGAGGAGAACACAGGCAGCAACCTCTTCGACCTCAGCTGCAGCAACTTCTTCCTAGGAACAACGCCAAGGGCAAGGGAAGCAAGGGCAAAAATGAACTATTGGGACTTCATCAAGATCAAAAGCTTTTGCACAGCAAAGGAAACAGTTAACAAAACCAAAAGACAACTGACAGAATGGGAGAAGATATTTGCAAATGACATATCAGATAAAGGGCTAGTATCCAAAATCTATAAAGAGCTTAGCAAACTCAACACCCAAAGAACAAATAATCCAATCAAGAAATGGGCAGAGGACATGAACAGACATTTCTGCGAAGAAGATATCCAGATGGCCAACAGACACATGAAAAAGTGCTCCACATCACTCGGCATCAGGGAAAAACAAATCAAAACCGCAATGAGATACCATCTCACACCAGTCAGAATGGCTAAAATTAACAAATCAGGAAATGACAGATACTGGCGAGGATGCAGAGAAAGGGGAACCCTCCTACACTGTTGGTGGGAATGCAAGCTGGTGCAACCACTCTGGAAAACAGCATGGAGGTTCCTCAAAAAATTGAATATAGAGCTACCTTATGACCCAGCAATTGCACTACTAGGTATTTACCCTAAAGATACAAACATAGTGATCCGAAGGGGCACGTGTACCCGAATGTTTATAGCAGCAATGTCCACAATAGCCAAGTTATGGAAAGAATCTAGATGTCCATCAACAGATGAATGGATAAAGAAGAGGTGGTATATATATATACAATGGAATACTATGCAGCCATCAAAATAAATGAAATCTTGCCATTTGCAGCGACATGGATGGAACTAGAGGGTATTATGCTTAGCAAAATAAGTCAATTGGAGAAAGACAACTATCACATGATCTCCCTGATATGAGGAAGTGGAGACGCAACAAGGGTGGGGGTTAAGGGGGTAGGAAAAGAATAAATGAAAAAAGATGGGATCGGGAGGGAGACAAACCAAAAGAGACTCTTAATGTCATAAACAAACTGAGGGGGGCGGGGGGGAGGGGTGTTGGGAGAGGGTGGTGGGTTACATTATATGTTTATAAAAAAAATTAAAAAAAACTAATGATGTACTCTATGGTGACTAACATAAAACAATAAAATAATCCTTTAATAAAGAAAAAAGGATAGAAATTCCAGCCCTATGATTCTCTCGCACATAAGTCCCATTGGTTTTCAAAGCCAGATTTTTGGGGGGATTTGTCCCTCTAGTGCAAGTCTCAAGGATTGAGATGCCTGATTTGGAACACAGACTCCTCACTTTCAGGAGAAAACTTGTATTTGTAAGATACTTCCTGACTGTGAGTCATTGCATGAGGGATGGGTTTTTTGGTGAGACCACATCTCTGCCTCTCCTACCCATCTCGATGTGGTCTCTTTACTCTTTGTAGTGGAGGAGCTATAGCTAGTTTATAGTCTTTGAGCCAAAGTTTCCCTCTAGAATTATTCCATGACCTACAAGATTGAGTCTGCACTAGTACCCGAGCTGTGCCAGTCATGTGCCATGTTGTGCATGAACATGGTTATAGATACAGAGGGCTTGTTAGTCAACTACTCTCCCCACAGCAGATCTTACTGTCTCATTTCCATGGCAGCCATAGCCCACCCCTAAGCTGCACAGATCTATGCAGTTTTCCATGTAAGTGGAAGCAGTTGGGGAGCAGTTCTTTCATGGTTCCCATGGCCACTAGTCTTAAGGGAAAACTTAGAGGGAGGGGAATTATTAGAGTTGCTACCAAGGCATGACTGGCACTCATCATCTCCTTCCTCCATTATCCATTCTGAATTTCTATTACTCTCAGCTATAACCTTAGCAGGTCTTGGTGTCTTCCCTGGTGGTGCGATCCAACCCTCATTCCTGAGGTATCTTCTCAGGTTGAGGTTGCTACGTGTGTCCATTCACAGTTACAAGGAGCCAGGGAGCACCCAGAGGCTCCAAGTGGATTGTCTATTTCCATACATGTTCTTCCCACCCTCTTGTGTAACAGTTTTACTGCCTGCCAAGATAGTGATACCTCTGCTTACTCCAGATACAAGGAATCCAAAGTGCTTTGATAGTGGCTGTAGTTTGTAGTTCAGTAGTTCCCTGGTAAGGTGAGCCTCTTTGAAGAACCACAGTCTCTGACCCTACAAATCCCAGAGCTGTAGGGACAGGAAGCACAATGTCCCCCAGTGGATCATTGGGAGAAATGGGGGAGGGGAGAAATTCATGCTTCCACCTATTGGTTCCCTGACCTGTGTATTATTCCTAATGGGGACACAGTGATATACAGAGGTCTCTAATTTAGCCCATACATTGCATCCTAAATGATAATACCCAGACTGTCTGTGTATTATCTCTGAGGTGGTGCTTCAATTGTGCCTCTGGAATACTGTTTCAGAATTCTGGGAAGCCTGGTTCTTCTGGGACATGTTGTGTATGGATCCCATGGGCATGGGTTCAGTCCCACACATCCTTAATGTAAAATGGATCTCCTATACTGTGTGGGATCCCATGCCTGTGGATCAAGCATTCTATAAGGCCATAGGTAAGGACGCTGGCTGAGGCTCTCTCTATGGGTAGGAAAGGCAAAATAAACCCAGGGAAAGTATCCCTCCTTATGAAAACCAGCTGCTTATCCTTCCAAAATGAAAGAGGCCTAATGTAATTGACTTGCCACCAAGTGGCTGATTGATCTCAAGGAATGGTATTGTATCCAGTTGCTCAGTATTGGTCTCTATTGCTGACAGGTCAGACATTTAGAGGTAGTAGGTAAATCAGGTCTGTAGCCTCATCTCAACTGCCATGCCCACTCCATCCATGTGCCCATCATGCCATTTCTTGGGTGGCTGCTAATGAAGGCTGGCTAATATCATCTGACTGAGTCAATTTGTCTACTTGGTTGTTCAGAGTCTCTTCCAAGTTAGAAGCTTTCTGGTGGACACTATATATGACACAAAGATCATCACACCTCACACCTACTCCCATAGGTCCATCAAACATCTCTACATCAGACTTCCTTGTCTCTGTACAGTACATTTCCTTTCCAGACAGCCGAGTCATTGGCTGTTGGTCAGGAATTTCTATATGTATTCTCAGCTCAGGCCACTTCTTCAACATAAAGTAGTGACCATGTTTCCACCCACTGGAAAGCTTTTCATTTTCCACTTTCAAAGCCACTCCTGAATGTGACTATAATGCAGCTACTGTTCATTTTCAGCTTTCAGAACATACCAACCCAACTCACCTTTAAACAAAGCTTGAGATTATGCCTCCTTCAACTGGTCATATGGATCTTTCCATATGACCATAACTATGGGCAGGGGCACTGGTGCGACTGTGGTGGTGACATGAGGATTCGGATAACTGGCTAATACAGCTTACCTATGCCCTCTGGTCCTACTTGGGTTTGATCCCAGATATACAATTTCCCTCATACAACAGAGTGCTGCTGAGTTCATCTGACTTAAGACTTGGTGGGTTTAATGATAAGAATCTTGGTCAGTTTTGTTCACTGACTTATTTCAAGTGATTAGAACAGTGTTTGGGATATAATAAGAGCTCAACAAATATCTACCAAGGAAATAAAGAACAGAAATTAATGTAATGAAAAAGAAAGTAAAAATTAAAAGTACTTTTTAAAGTTTAGTTCCTTTTCTAAAAAGACTAACAAAATCAATAAAATGTTAGCAAAATTTATCAATTTTAAAAAGGGAGATGGTGCAAATATTATCAATCAAAAAAATGATACAGAAGTATAGCTATGATGGTTTTAAAAATTAGCAAACCATTTCTTGTCTTTACTGCTACCATCTTTACTCTTCCAAACCACGTTTCCTGAATGTCTGCTAGTTTTCTCTGTGTCCAGTTTGTCTCTACCCCCAGCCTATTTTCTACACAGCTACCAGAATGATCTCTTTTTTTAAACTTTTTACTTTAAACTAATTTTAGATTTACAGAAAAGTTGCAAGAATAAATTTTCCAAATACCCTTCACCCAGATTCTCTTCATGTTATATAACTATAATGCAAAGATCAGGACTAAGAAATTAACATAGACACAGTATTATTAACTAATTTCAAATCTCACTTGCTTTTCCACTAATGATCGTTTTCTGTTACAGGAGCCTATCCAGGCCCCCATGTTGCATTTAATTGTTATTTTTCCTTAATCTTCTCTAACGTGTAACATTTCCTTAGATTTCACTTCTTCTTTATGATATTGACACTTTTGAAGAATACTGAGCAACTAAATAAGTAAATTATATTCCTTTAGAGAGAGAGAGAGAGAATTTATGTCCATAAATTTGAAAACTTGGATTCAGGAACAATTCCTAGAAAAACAAACTAGCCAGGGGAAACTCAAGAAGAAACCCTGATTAGGCTTATAACTATCAAAGAAATCAAAATCTGCTTCCAAAAATAAAATAAATATTAGGTCTAGTCAGTTTTATAAGTGAGTTCTAGCAAACCATTAAGAAACATATAATCTCAATCTTCTACAAACTGTTCTTTCTAATGGGGGGGGG
>RCUC01085383.1:0-12659 GCA_003697995.1 Taxidea taxus jeffersonii
CTGAGGTCAAGGATTCCAATACTATGTTAAATAATATTGGATAGTATAAATGGTGAGAGTGGACATCCTTACCTTGTTCCTGATTGTAGGTAGGGAAAAGGTTCTCAGTTTTTTCTCCTTTAGGAAGATAACAGCTTATGGCCATTATAATGTTGAGGTTTGGTCCATATCCCTACTTTGTTGAAGGTTTTTATCAAGAAAGGATGTTGTATTTTATCAATTTACTTATTTATTTATTTTAGTGAGAGGATCATGTGGTTCTGCTCATTTCATTTATTAATGTGGCCTGTCACGTAGATTGATTTACAAACATTGAACCATGTCTGCAGGTCAGGAATAAATCCCACTTGATTGTGGTGAAGAATCCCTTTAAGTTATTGTTGGATCTGATTTGCAAGTATCTGGTTGAGCATTTTGCATCAGGGTCATCAAGGATATTGGCCTGTAGTTCTCTTTTTTAGTGGGGTACATGTCTGGATTTAGATTCAAGGTAGTGATGGCCTCATAGAAGGGTCTGGGAAGTTTTCCTTCCATTTCTACATTTTGGGGGAACAGTTGGAGAACAGTAGTTATGAACTCTTTTTTAAATGTCTGGTAGAGTTCTCCTAGGAAGCCAACTGGCCCAGGACTTTTGTTTGTTGTGAGATTTTTGATTACTGTTGCAATTTCTTTGCTTGTTGTAGATCTGTCAAGTTTTCCATTTCTTCCTGTTTTAGTTTTGGTAGTTTGTATGTTTCTATCTTCCCATTCTTCCCATTTCTTCCAGTTTGCTCAGTTTGTTGGCATATAATTTTTCATAGATTCTGTTATGATTGTTCATATTTCTGTGGCATTTGTTGTGATTTTTCCTCTTTCATTTATGATTTTACCTATTGTGTCCTTTCTCTTTTATGTTGGTAAGTCTAGTTGTGGGTTTAACAATTTTATTAATTCTTTCCAAGAATGGGCATTCAGTTTTATTGACCTATACTGGTTTTGTTGTTGTTGTTTCTATATTGTTTATTTTGGTTTTAATCTTTATTTCCATTTTTTTGCTGGTTTTAGGTTTAATTTGGTAATCTTTTTCTAGTAAGAGTGGATATTCCTGTCTTGACCTTAGGGAAAAGTGTCAGAGTGGATATTCCTGTTCCTGACCTTAGGGAAAACTGTCAGGTTTATTTTTTTCTACTGAGGATGATGTTAGCTGGGGGATTTTTAATACATGGCCTTTGTTATGTTGAAGAATATTACCTCTCACCCTATCATGTTGTTATCTTATCATGAATATATGTTGTGCTATGTCAAATGCTCTGTCTGCACTTACTGAAGGATCATATAGTTTTCTCCATTTGTAGTTGTGATGTTTCACAGTGATTGATTTACAAATTGAACCAACCTTGCAGAGTTTGATCCCAGGAATAAATCACTATTATTTGAGATAAATAACATTTTAAATGTATTGCTGGAGCTGGTTTGCCATTATTTTGTTGGGATTTTTCTATCTAAGTTATTTAGATATTTTGCATATAAAGACATTGTAGTATAGTTTTAGGGAACTTTTTTAAAAATCTCATTTTGGAATTAAGATAATGCTGGCCTCATATAATTAATTTGTAAGATTTATATTCTCTTTTGGGATAATTTGAGAGGAACAGGTATTAATTTGTCTTTAAGTGTTAGGTAGTAATTGCCTGAAACCATCTGTTCCTGGACTTTTGTTTGGTGGTCTGTTTTGTTGTTGTTTTTGTTGTTCGTGGTGTTGTTTTTTTGACTGATTCAATTTTATTTCTGGTAATTGGTCTGTTCAAAGTTCCTCCTGCTTCAGTTTTGGCAGGTTTCATGTTTATTGGAATATATCCATTTCTCCTAAGTTGTCTAACTTTTCAGCATGTGATTTTTCAAAATATTCTCATCAATCTTTGTATTTCTGTGGTATCAGTTATTTGTCCTCTCTTATTTCTGAATTTGAGTCTCTCTTTCTCTCTCCCTCCCTCTCCTTCTCCCTCTCCCTCTCTCTCACTGACAACTCTAATTGGAGGTTTATTTATTTTGTTGATCTTTTCAAAGAACGGCCCACAGTTTTCATTGATGTATTCTATTGTATTTGAGTTACTATTTTGTTTTATTTTCTAACCATCATTTCTTTTTTTTTAAATGTTTATAACCTATAATATTGTTCAAGAATTAATATGATCACTAACAATATCTCTAAAGGAATATTTTTTAACTTTTTCTATTTGAGATTAAAAGATTCATGCACGTGAATGACATAACAGCATACACAATATAATAAAAATAATAATAAAAAGAATGTAAACTAACTGCCTCAGGAAATTCACTTTACATGAAAAACATCTCCCCACTGGATTATTTAAAATTTTCATTAACCATTATTTCCTTAATTCTTGTGGCTTTGGGTTTTGTTTGCTCTTCTTTTTCTACCACCTTCACATTAAGGTTAGGTTGTTTATTAGAAATGATCTTGCATGTTGAAGTGGGCCTATATTGCTATAAAATTCCCTATTAAGGCCACTTTTGATGCATCCCAAATGTTTGGAGCATTGCATTTTCATTTTTGTTAGTTTCCACGTACTTTTTAATTTCTTCTTTGACTTCTTGGTTGATCCATTGATTGTTCAGTACCATGGTATCTATCCTCCATGTATTTACGTGATTTCCAGATATTTTCTTGAGATTGACTTCTCATTTCATACCATTATCAGAAAAGATGGATAGTATATATTGGACTTTTCAAAAATTTGTTGAGACTTCTTTTGTGAGCTAGTATGTAATCTGTTCTGGGGAAAGCTCCATGTTCACTTGAAAAGAATGTGTACTCTGTTGTTTTAGGTTGGAATGATATGAACACATTTGTTAGATCCACCTGGTCCAACCTGTCATATAAAGCCCCTGAATTCTCATGGATTTCTGTTTAGATGATCTGTCCATTAACACATCAACGTATGTATACACAGTTGTGTATTAAACTCCCCTGCTATTATTGTGTTACTATCCATTATTTCCTTTATGTTTGCTCTAAGTTGTTTGATGTATTTGGGTGCTCACTTTATGTTCATAAATATTTATAACTGTTATATATTTCCTGGATTATTCCCTTTATGATTATGTAGTGTCTTTTTCTCTTGTTATAGGCTTTGTTCTAAAACCTATTTCATGGGGTATATGGGAGGCTCAATGGCTTAAGCTTCTGCCTTCAGCTCAGGTCCAGCATCTGGCTCCCTGCTCAGAGGAGAATCTGCTTTTCCCTCAATCCCTCCCCCCTGCTATTGATACCTCTCTCTCTCTTTCTCTCTCATGCTTTCTCTCAAATAAATAAATAATCTTTTTTTAAGTTTTGTTTTGTTTTTTGGAATACATTTTGTTTATATAGGTATTTGTACCCTGGAGTTCTTTTCACTTCCATTTGCATGGTAAATGTTTTTGTACCCCCTCAATTTCAATAAGCATTTGACGTTATGTCTAAAATGAGTCTCTTGAGAGCAAATATTGATGGGTATTGTTAGAATATCCATCCTAACACTCTATGTCCTTTGGGTGTAATGTGGGAATCAAAGGCAGAAGAAAATTGTTAAATTTCTTACCACCTACAGCCCACTGGCAAGTCCTTGAAACAGGCAGAGTAATATTCCACTAGGAACTCAGCTGTCTTCATCATGATCCTTTGCTAAAGGCAAAAGATAATCCTAGCCTGACCAACTCCCTTCCTTGTCAGGATCCTCTATGTCTACTTTAATGTATAAAAATTGCTTTGAAAACTTCTTTTACCTCTAACCCTCCACCCAAGGTAGGTGTTGGCAATCATCCCCAAGCATATGGCCCACTGATATACATCTGAAGTGTCTCATAACTCAGGTTTTATTATGTGGTAATAAATGAATTTTCCTAATAGGTAGCCCTTCCCTCAAGGTTCTGGAAATTTTGTTTCCAAAATTCCTTAGAGACTTATGTTATTCCTACCCCCTTCCCAACTTGAAAGTATAAAATTGGCCCCTCCTCATGACCACGGTAAAGCTCTTTCTGCCCAGGACTCCTGTCCCTGTGCTCAATAAAATCACCTTTTTATATCAAAGATGTCTTGAGAGTTCTTTCTTGGCTGTTGGATTTGAAATTTAATGTCTTTCCTACATGAAGTGTTTAATTCACTTGGAAGCAAATTACTTATTGGTAGATATGTGCTTACTCCCAGATTTGTGACTTGTTTAATGGTTCATTTTATAGTTCTTTGTTTCTTCTCTACCTTTCTCAGGATTTGCATGTTTTCTTTAGTGATATACTTGGATTACTTTTCTTTTTAGCATATCTATTACTGGTGCTGGATTTGTGGTTACCATTAGGCTTATGTATAACATTTTGCATATAGAGGTCTATATTAAATTGAAGGCCATTTACATTTGAATCCACTCTAAAATCACAAAAGTTTTATTCCATTTCCCAAACTATTTAGGTGCATGAAATCATACTTCACATTCTCTTATTTTGTGAATCCTTTATGTATACTTATAGATATACCTAACTTTACAGATTTTGTGCTTCCTACTTCTCTTATCCCTGCTTATGGTAGGGGCTTCTTACACCACATCTCAGTCATCTCAATCGGCAAAATACCACATATGCCTTGGCCTGGACATGGAGGTACATTTCATGGTTGCTCTGAGGGTTCTTCATCCTCTATGTGTACCTGGTGGTTCCATACTAATTCTTGAAGCCATGGCATCTTCTGTGCCCTCACACAGGTCTTTGGCTCTGTCTCCTGTATCAGCAGTGGATGCATGCACTACACCATGGCTACACTCCTAGGGTGGCTGGACCAATGTGATCACGGGGGCTGGGAGGTGGACATCCCTTGTCTTCTTGGTTCAAGCTGTGCAGAAGTGATGCCAGCTGCATTCCAAGGTGCTAGAGGTGTTGAGTACACCTGTTTACTTACACACCCATGTGTTCAGACCAAGGTTTCTGTGTGTGCCCACAGATGCATGTGTATGCACCTGGATGTAACACCAGGGGAAGGGGTACACAGGCATGGCCTTCCATGTACACATACCGACATATGGAAGCATGCACACTGACAGACCTATTCCATTCCTGACTGGGTCTTGAAGGGTTTGCATTGGAGTGGATTTCATATGCACCCCCACTGTCTTAGACTGTGGTTTCCATCTGTTCAGCCATCACATGGATGATCTCCATGTCCATTCCCAATCCAGGGAGACATTCATGCAATGGCAGACATCTGGCATTGCCCTTGCTAGGGAAGGAACGTGAGAGGGACCACAGGACAAGAGGTGTGCAGCCTGGAATGAAGACATCATGGGAGACTGAGTCTCAAATGCACCTCCCTTGCCTCCTGTCCCCATTGCCTTGACACACATACACTGGAAAGCACACAGGCATAATGGGCTGCCCATCCCTCACCTGTGAGGCCACATCCACAGAAGCCAGTTGCTCTGGGACCTCTAGTCCTATAGCAAACATCTGTCTCCCGGAAGCTCTGGTCATTAAGCCCTTGAAATTGGTGATCTTCTTCAGGAGGTGTTCAGCCCGCCAGTGCCACATATGTGTTTGCCCTGAACCTGCCCAGTGTCTTTTGCCATCCTGCTCGGCAGCGGGAACCCATAGCTCTGGGACCTTGGGAAAGTGCTGTCTGCATGCTCCAAATAAGGGCTAGAACTATACAGTCTTGCTGAACTGCTCCAGAATGGTGGTGACCAAATGAGAGGGTTTGCCACAGCTTCCAACAGGAGAGACCTGCAGAGACACAGGCAGACAGTGACAGGTGGACATGGGCCTTACGGGTCAGAGAGGGTGTTGGTCAGAAGCCCAGAGAGAGACATAAACTCACCCCCAGAAAGGGAGAGAAAGATGGGCAAATGTGAACCCAGGAGCTGTCCTCAATGGGGAAGATGGCACTGAGATGCTGGCCAGACCTGACCTCAACAAAACCATCTCCGCAGAAAGATCATCAACCTCCATGGGTCCAGGGGGAAACCACATCAATGCAACATACTAGCTTCACCAGGTTCCACATCAATGCAACATACTAGCTTCTCCAGGTTCCAGGGCCCATGATGCTCCAGGGGCAATCAGGTTAGGGCCATTCATTTGGAAACACATCTGCAACAACATTGAGCCCTGGCTGTAGTTCCCCAGTGAGGTTGACAGGGGTCCCTGGCTCTAAGAATACTGGGTACTCCAGGGAGATGCTCACAAGCCACATCCCCTGGTTTGCACCATAAGACCCTGGGAGGAAACCCAATGTCCTTATGACATGATGAACAGTTTAAGCCATGCTACATAAGGCGTGTGTACAATCCTAAACACCTATTTCCATGGCAGGTGGGACATCCCCCAGTCAATGCAGCAGGGCGCCTGTTCAAGGGAGACACATGGGAGGTGGTTTAGTGGCACCATACATCCTTTCCTTTCCCCTTTAGAACTCCGCAGGTCCTTCCTGAAACTCCTGAGAAGCAAGCCGCAGAGGGTCCCAGGGAAAGTGGGTGGGGTGAGTGCAGCACATTCTGGGAATGTCCAGGTCCAGATCCTGCCTTGCAGACCTGCTGATACCCTCAGCATCCCTGGGACTTCACCTCCACCTTGTTGATAGGATGAATACTAGGGACCAGCCTGTAGGAGCTGTGGGGCTGTGTTCCAGTTTAGGCATCAAGAAGATGAAAAGACATAACAATGGCCCAAGCAGTCCTCCTTTGTCTCACTGCTCTCCACCACCCTAGAATTTTCCCTGAGGGGTTATATCGGACTTGAGATCTTCAGCACTGTCTTCAGCACTGACCTGCAGCGGGCAGACGTACTGATGTTCAGGCCTGGAACTGTGGAACCATCAGGGCTCCTGAGCCCAAAGGCCAAACCCTCCTCAACCTATACCTTGCTGCTGGGGCAGCCAATGAGGGAACACAGCTTCCCAATGAAGTGAGTTCATGACTTACACAGCCTGAGATGTCAGCAAAGCACCACAGGGGTCACTAGGAGGTTCATAGGGGATCCATTTATGGACAACAGATAGAGACATGTGGAGCACACATTGCAAGTTCCCAAGCCCAGCTGTGGTGCAGGCAGTGAGGAACATCAAAGCAGGGGTGAGTGCAGGGAAGCCTGGATGTGGGGGGCAAGCTCAGGACTTGTGAGAAGTGTTGCTGGGAAACCTCTGTTGGCTCAAGTAGCAGCAAGCTGGGTGTCCCTCAGTGAGGCAGGGAACAGGAGGTGGACAAGACAGCCCCAAACAGGAGAAGAACAGATGCCAGGATGGCCTTTCTGCCTGGGTATTTCTGCAAACACATGCATGTGATATGCATGCCCAAACATGATCTCTGAATGAAGGCATGAAGATGGAAGAGACACACACACACACACACACACACACAAGTGCACATGCAAACACACACTGAAAGGCACCACACAGACACACACAAACACACACACACATGCTCATGCAAACCTACTGAATACACTACACACACACTTGTCCATATACAACTCAGACATGCACACCAGCCCTTACATGCAGACACAAAGTTGCTTGGAAACACACACACACACACACACACACACAGAACACACGACTCACACAAGGTCTCTGGCACAGGCATACATATATGGCCCACACACCAAAAAAACACATGCACCCAAGAACACACCCAACCACATCCACAACCTCTGGTACACAGGCATAAACAAATGATCCCAACATATTTGAGCATGTACACTATTCATACACACACAGGCCCCTGAGGATACAGAAACATGTAACCAAAACACATGGTCTCTGTCATACAGGAATGCACACATAGCCACTGAAACACACACACAAATATCCACATACATATGAGCTTATGGAAACACACAGAACACACCACACCACACTCACAGAAACACACACACATATCACACACATATCACACACACACACACACACACACACGGCCACATACGTACGAGCTTATGGAAACAGACCAAAGACATCACATCACACCACAAACACACACACACACACTCACACACACTCCACACTCAAGCATGCACCCCTGCCTTTCCAAACACACACAGCTATGCTTGTAAGCACACACACACAAAGACAACACATAGAAGATCTCCAGCACAGGCAAACACAGTTGAACGTGCACAAAAAAGAGGTACACCTGTAGGCCTACACAATCAAAAACATCCACAGTGGGGCATAGGCATACAGTCTTTGACACACAGGCATAAAGAACTGCCCCCCCACATAGTGATATGCACACACCCCTGAGGATACAGACACATTTGAGAAAAACACATGATCTCTGTGATAAAGGAATGCACACCCAACCACTCAAACACACACACACACACACACACACACACACACACACACACAGCCATGCAAACCTACATGCATTCCTGCAGGCATCCTATCTCTGGAACAGAAGCATGCACCCTTAGCTCACAAAAATGCAAAGAAGTGCATATGTAAGCATGCACCTATAACACACACCAAAACTCTCCAGCACAACTGTATACAAACAAGGCCCCAGAGCAGCATAGACACACACACACACACACACACACACACACACGTTGCTTACAGAACAGGAGACAAAAAATGAATACACATGGTCTATGGCACTGAGGCATTCCCAATTGTCCCCTCACACACAGGCACATACACAAACACACACACACACACACACACACACACATGTCAATGCAAACTCAAAGAAAGCCCACACACATGCACACATTTGCTGATACAGAGGTATGCACATGTGACCATGTAAATACACGTACTTGTGCTCATGAAACACACACACACACACATACACACACACACACACATGCAGAGTCTCCAACACAGAGACATGTATGGGTGGTAACACATACACACACAGATACACACACAAAACCACAATAACCCCTGGGTTTGCAAGCCCACAAATCACAAAAATAATTTGCAGGCACGCAAGAATATACACACAAAACACTCACATATAAGATTTCTGGCACACGGCCATATAGGCCGTGCAGGATCACCCACCCAGCTGTGCCTGAAAATGCATACACAAAAAATACACACAAAAAATGGTCACTTCACATGGGCATGCAGAATTCTGCATGCAAGTATACACATGCAGATATGTGCTTAGAAGCACACATATATGCAACACACACACAGTCCCAGGCCACAGCATGAAAGTCATGCCACACAAACACACAATCCTGCACATGTACACACACAATCCAGAAACAGATACATACACACATGGCGTCCAGCACATACACATTAACACTCACCACAAACTCACACATATAAGCACTTGAAACCTACACACACACAAAAGGCAAGCACACATGGCCACACTCAGAGACACATATGTACACATGCCAACTTGCACATGCAGCACATATGAACACACATGGCCCCTATGTGCATGCAGTCATAAAGGCCTCACAACATATTCACCCATGGGCGTGCAACCATGCAGACACAAAACACAAACAACACTGTCTCTGGGATGAAGACACACACTTGTCACACACAGGCACATGAAACACGCATGACAACACATAAGCACACATGATGCCCTGCACATATGTGAGAAAAAGGAACCTCACATGTCCATACACATGGGAAGAAGCATACACACATGGTCCCCATCTCAGAAGAATGCTCTGGTGGCCACAGGTGCATGCACAATGCACACACACACACACATGAACATGCAAACGCATGCAGACCTGCCCACACCTGTTCCCTCACACACAGCACACTCACAATGTCACACAGGCCACAGCACACACCTGCCATCCCTTACACATACATGGAACTGTCCCCTGCAGGTCATGAGTCTACAGGGACTGTGAGTGACTGACTCCTCATGGTCCTCACAGGACCCTTGGTTTTGCGCTGGACCTGACCAGAAGCATGAATGTGATCAGATCTCAGCAATGCAGGGCACACTTCCAGGAGTAGGGTAAACAGGCAAAGCTCTCCAAGCAATGTGAATGTGGTGGTACAAGAAGCCATGGGGCCATGGGAGCCCCTCTTGGCAGGACCCTATGCTGCCTGTGTGTCCTACCCTAAAGAACAAGGCTTCACCAAGAGAGGTTTGCCTTTTCCCATCGTCTCCCCAGATCCTTCCTTAGGAAGGGTGGGGTTCTCTCCACAGGCCAAGCCTTCCCCCCATGCTACACATCACCCCCACCATGTCCCACCAGACTGATTTCCTCCTTGCCATTTCCTGTGCCCCTGATATAAACTGACACACAGACACAAAGTGCTTTGTAACTTGATTATGGCCCTCTCACTGTCCCTGTGGATATGTGCAGGAACTCACTAGAGTTGCCCCTGGTGATCCTATTCTCCATTTCTGTCCCATGCAGGCAGAGCACCAAGAGACTACTAGCCCATCCATGTCTCACAACCGTGGAGGCCTCCTCAAATTATTCTTGGACGTCAAACTCAGATTCCCTGAGTCCACGTTCTGTGATGTCCACTTTCACACAGCTGCCATTCCCCGACACACACACACACACACACACACACACACACACAAATACACACAAAAATGTTAGCTATTTTGAAACTGTGTGATGCCAAAGATAGCCAAGGCAGTGTTGAGAGCATGCCTCATCAACATGAGTGGGATCCCCCTTTCTCCTCAGTGAGGGCTCCCTGGCCCTCCTCCAGATGTCCTAGGACCATATCCAAGGATGGCCGAATGGCTACGAGAGGACACGCAGTGCTTAGAAACATGGAGGGAAGTCAGGGAATCATGGCATAGGAGTGGGATGGGACAACGGAGCCCAACACCCAAAGACAGGCATGCCATAGCCAACTGAATCAGTTGCAAGAGGACTGAGGAAGAGCCGACAGCCACAGTAGAGAGTTCAGAGGAATGGGGTAGAGAAGACTTGTTTCTGCATATTGACCAGGGACATTTCAGCTAGTAGCCTGGCGAGCCTGATCTCATCCAGGTGGAGACAAATTCACTGCTCCCGGGAGTGTACCCTGACTTCCCCCCTGTGCACTTTCCACCCTGTAACCCTCTCCATGGGCAACCTGTGGGTCACACTCCTCTGAGCTTCAGTTTCCCTGCCACTAGAGTGACTGTCCCCTGGCAACTTACACACACATTCAAGACCAGCCCTCCTGGCTCCTCACCAATAGGTCCTCCACTCAGCTCATCCCATAGGCTGCCTTCCTGCCTCGGGTAGTTCTGCAAGGGATTGGGCCACAGGTCCTCGATGATGATCTGGAAGGGGAAAAAAGGCCAGGTGAGCACGGGGCCCCCGGCCCCGTTTCCCAGCAGTCAGGATGCCTGCATCACTGCTGCTGTGGAAGGCTGCAGAGTCTCACCTCGGCGATCCTGTTGGACCCTGGGCAGCTGGGGTCACACAACCAGTTGAAGAAGTTCAGGCTGCTGGTGTCTTGCCTGCGGCTGGCAGTTCCACGTTCATAATCCCAGAACCACTGGACTGGAGTGCAACGAGTCGCCCTATATCCTGCAGGCCGAGCAAAATTAAGGGAGGCTCTCCATGGCCTAGGACCCATGCCCCCACTCACTCTCAACCTACAACCTCTTCCCCTCCTGTGTCAAATCCCGCACCCTCCCCTGATCCCCTATACTCCTCCTTCCCTGCTCCCAGGCCCACCTGCCCGGCGGCCCTCCCCCAGCTCCCCTGAAGCTCAGCCCACTCCTACCGGCAATGCTAAGGTGATACTCCTTCACGATCACTTGGTTCCGGAAGTAGGGGTTGCTCCCAAAGTAGAACAGCAGCCTGCAGCGGTACTTGGGTCGACTAAGTTTCACCACCTGCCCCGCCAATGAAAGAGGAGGGACAGGGGGACGTGTCCTCTCGGTGCACTGAGGGACTGAATGGCAGCGGCTCTGAACTACCCTGCCGCAACCCCTCCCGCGCAAACCACACTCCCAAGGCACCACCGCTGGCCTCAGTCCGCAGGGCTAACCTCTAAATTGGTCATGTAGCTGAGCATGTCTGTGTCCCGGTCACCTGTCACGGCTGATATCTGAGGGTGATTCAGGATCTGCCTTGCGTCAAGGAGCCTCGACGTCAAGTGCCCAGGAAAGAGGAGCAGGATCGACCCAGCCCTTCCCGACTGAGAGCCAGGGACCAAAGGAGGCGTGTGCAGAAACACCAGGCACTGCCAACCTCCCAACGTCCTCAGCACTTGCCCTTTTATCACACATGCTCTGCACAGGGGCGTCAGCAGCCTTCGAGGAACAACAGGCCTGAGGCTGACTGGGCCCCACATGGGAAGGCCAAGAGCCTCGCTCCTATCCATTCCTACCTCTCGCTGGCCTGTGTCCATGGTCTGCCGTGAGAGGAGGCGGTCACCACAATGGGTGTGTGGTTGTGCTCGGTCCCACACTCACAGCCATCTTTGCATGTGTGCTCCCCCATGGCCCTGGGCCCTTGAGGGGTCTTCTGTGCCCACAAGGGGGCTGCTCTGCTCACTTGCAGCATGGCTGCACAGCCTGGGTCCCAGGCACGAGCCTGGCAGAGTCCGCAAGAGGGAGGAAAGGGGCAGGTGGGAGGACGGTGAGGGAAGGATGAGAGAGAGAGAGAGAGAAAGAGACACCCAGACACTAAGAAAGAGACACAGAGGGAGGGCGGGGAGGACAGAGACAGAGAGAGGGTGGGGGACA
>RCUC01085397.1:0-18495 GCA_003697995.1 Taxidea taxus jeffersonii
AAAAAAAAAAAAAGAAATGGGAGGAAATGGGAAAAGAATATGGGAGGAAATCAGTTTTATCCCATTTAGAGATAGTGTTCATACTCAGGATTTATGCTTCTGCAACTAGTTGCCTTTCACATCCTCAGCCAAGTGACCTCATTTGCCTGTCTAGTTCTTCCCATCCTTTAGGTTTCAACTTAAACATTTCCTCCACACTTTTCTGGCTCCCTAGACAATGTAAGGCCCACCAGCGCTGTGTTTCTGTGGCATCTAGCCCCCTATACTTCCCCCCCTTCATATTAGGAAATGTACCCAAATTATTCCTTTGTGAATATTATGAATAATCCTTTATGAATATATGTAATTATTAGAATTATTCTTTTAGCTACTCAGAATTTTTAATTTTTTCCTAAAAAATCCAATTGATAGTAAAAAAAAAATTTTTTTTTAAGATTTTATTTATTTATTTGACAGACAGAGATCACAAGTAGGCAGGGAGGCAGGCTCCCCATGGAGCAGAGAGCCTGATGTGGGGCTCGATCCCAGGGCTCTGGGATCATGACCTGAGCCGAAGGCAGAGGCTTAACCCACTGAGCCACTCAGGCGCCCCCCCCCCAATTTTTTTTTGAGAAGGCTTGTACTTTCAAAGGAAATAAAGTTTAGGTTTCCTTCCAAGTGAGGAAATCAGTTGGAGACATCTGTGGCCCTCAGTTTAGTGTATAGTACTTTAATACTAGTTCCTATTCAGCCTATTAAAGATACATCTGTTTCTCAGTGGAATTGTTCAATCAGAACCAATATAGAATATCTTATGTATATAAAATAGCATTCATGCATAAGACCTCCTGAAAACCTAGGCTTATATGTTATATGTTTAGAAGAAATTCTTGTTTGAACTTAGTGTGGGGTAGTTGAGCACTGCAGAATGCAAAACTATTACCATAAATGTAGCAGGTGACAGTTAACAAGTAAAATTTACATGTTTGAGAAAATTGATTATAATCATTTTGTGATAATTATTTCCTGGATATTTCTTTTTTTTAAAGATTTTATTTATTCGACGGAGAGTGAGAGATTACAAATAGACAGAGAGGCAGGCAGAGATAGAGGGGGAAGCAGGCTCCCTGCCGCGCAGAGAGCCTGATGTGGGACTCGATCCCAGGACCCTGAGATCATGACCCGAGCCGAAGGCAGAGGCTTTAACCCACTGAGCCACCCAGGCACCCCATTTCTGGATGTTTCCTGTAAAATCCTCGTCAAAGGGCACCTGGGTGGCTCAGTTGGTTAAGCGTCTGACTCCAGCTCAGCTCAGGTCTTGATCTGAGGGTCATGAGTTCAAGCCTGGCATTGGGCTCCGTGCTGTGTGTGGAGCCTTTTTTTTTTTCCCTAAGATTTATTATTTGACAGACAATGAAAGTGGGAATACAAGCAGGGGGAGGGGCTCCATCCCAGGACCCTGGGATCATGACCTGAGCCAAAGGCAGATGCTTAACAGACTGAGCTACCCAGGGGCCCCTAGAATCAAGATTTTTAATGAAAAAACAAAAGCACAAAACTATTAAAAGAAAATGGAGTAATAGTTTTATAGTCTCAGAGTAAGGAAGGTTTCCTGAGCAAGATTTTTTTCAAATACAGTACCATAATAGAAGAGATGAGTAAATGTAATTATAGCATAACAAAAAATTTGGAACATTTTATTAACAAGGCTAAAAGACAAAGGGAAAAGGTATTTTGTGTTTTCAGCACAAATAACTAAGAATCATTGCCTTTTATAGCTCTCATGTGTACCAATCAGAGAGACCACAGAAGTGGGCAAAGGGAGGGAATGGCAAGAACATAAGGAAATAAATCCACATGGCTTTTAAATGAAAAAAGGTGCTACTTCAAATAAATAAAATCAAAGCCACAATGTGATACCATTTTTTACTTTTGAGACTGAAAGGTCAAAAGTTTTGGTGCAATATTGAACTGGAAAGGGTGTGAGGGGTATACAGTACTGATGGTGAGAGTGTGATTTGATATAAGCTCTTTGAAAGCCAAGTGGGCACTCTGTCAACATGTTGGAGGTATTGTTCTTTGACCCAGCAATTCCACTTACAGAAATGTATCCGGTGATAACAGCATACACGTGCATAGATCTGTCGACAGCACTGTTCACTGTAACATCATCCTTAAGAGTAAGACTGTAAAGAACCTCATTGTCCATTTGCAGGCTCTAGTTAAATAAAAATAGAACCTAAATGTCCATTCTCAAGATGCTAGTCAATCAAGTAAAAATAGAATATTAATACCATAATTTTGCGCGGCCATTTAAAAAGACCAAAGTGTAGCTCTATGTGTTCAAGAGCGATCTCTAGGATGTGCTGGTAAATGAAAACTAGCAAGATACAGAACACTGTGTAGAATGTTACTAATGGAGGTGATTGGCTAGATACACGTGGGGTATCTAAAAGGAGAGCCAGAAATCTGCTGAGCAGAGGGGGTTTGGTTGGGAATAACAGAGAGACTTTTCACTGTACACTCTTGTCCTCTTTGCATTTAAAAAAAAGCATATTTTGTATTTTTCTACACAAACACAGAAAAAGTCACTGTTCTTCAAAAGTTATTGAAACTATCAAATGATTTTTTAAAATTTTTTTAAAGATTTTATTTATTTGACAGAGAGAGATCACAAGTCGGCAGAGAGGCAGGCAGAGAAAGAGAAGTAGGCTCCCCGCTGAGCAGAGAGCCCAATGTGGGGCTCGAACCCAGGACTCTGAGACCATGCATGACCTGAGTGAAGGCAGAGGCTTAACCCACCGAGCCACCCAGGCACCCCGACTTTTTTTTTAAGTAAGCTCTATGCCCAAAGATCCAGAGTCACATGTTCTACTGACTGAGAGCCAGGCACCTCAATTTTTAATTTGAAAAAATCATACTTTAAATTTAATAAGGGCAGACCAGCCATTTAACAGTTTAAAACATTTGTCATGTAAGTAGTCCAGAGCAAAAATTGACTAATCTAGACTTAAAAACCAAACCAGGGGCGCCTGGGTGACTCAGTGGGTTAAAGCCTCTGCCTTCGGCTCGGGTCATGATCCCAGGGTCCTGGGATTGAGCCCCACATCGGGCTCTCTGCTCAGCGGGGAGCCTGCTTCCCCCTCTCTCTCTGCTTGCCTCTCTGCCTAGCTGTGATCTCTGTCAAATAAATAAATAAAATCTTTAAAAAACAAACAAACAAACAAAGGGACGCCTGGGTGGCTCAGTCAGTTAAGTGTCTGACTCTTGATTCTGGCTCAGGTCATGATCTCAGGGTCATGAGATTGAGCCCCAAGTCTGGCTCTGGCCTGGGCATGAAGCCTGCTTAAGAATCTCTCTCTGGGGCTTCTGAGTGGCTCAGTGGGTTAAGGCCTCTGCCTTCGGCTCGGGTTGTGATCCCAGGGTGCTGGGATCGAGCCCTGCATGGGGCTCTCTGTTCAGCAGGGAGCCTGCTTCCCTTCTTCTCTCTCTGCCAGTATACTTGTGATCTCTGTCTGTTAAATAAGCAAAATATTTAAAAAAAAAAATCTATCTCTTCCTGTCCCTCTCTAAAAAGGAAAGAAAATATGGGATGCCTGGGTGGCTCAGTTGGTTAAGCGGCTGCCTTCGGCTCAGGTCATGATCCCAGCATCCTGGGATCGAGTCCCACATCGGGCTCCTTGCTTGGCAGGGAGCCTGCTTCTCCCTCTGCCTCTGCCTGCCTCTCTGTCTGCCTGTGCTCGCTCCTGCGCTCTCTATCTGACAAATAAATAAAATCTTAAAAATAAATAAATAAATAAAAAGGAAAGAAAATAAAAAATCAGGGCGCCTGGGTAGCTCAGTCAGTCCAACAGCTGACTCTTGATTTGGGGTCAGGTCATGAACTCAGGGTTATGGGATGAGCCCTGTGTTGGGCTTCACGCTCAGTGCAGAGTCTGCTTAAGATTCTCCCTCTCCCGGGGCACCTGGGTGGCTCAGTGGGTTGGGCCTCTGCCTTCAGCTCAGGTCATGGTCTCAGGGTCAGCGGGGAGCCTGCTTCTCCCTCTCTGTCTGCCTGCCTCTCTGCCGACTTGTGATCTCTCTCTGTCAAGTAAATAAATAAAATCTTTTTAAAAAAAAAAAGATTCTCCCTCTCCCTCTGCCCCCCCACTTGTGCATGCGTACACTCTCTCTCTTAAATAAATAAATAAAATTTTTATTAATATTTAAATATTTTTTTTTAAAAATAAAAAAAAAATCTTTAAAAAAGAAAAAAAAAAATCCAGGGACATCTGGGTGGCTCAGTTGGTTGAGCATGTCTTTGGCTCAGGTGGTGATCCCAGGATAAATCCAGCCCTGCATCAGGCTCCCTGCTCAGCGGGGAGCCTGCTCCTCCCTCTCCCTCTGACTGCTGCTGTGCCTACTTGTGCGCATGCTCACTGCTTGCTCTCTGTTAAATAAAATCTTTTAAAATAAATAAAATAAAAATCCACATTTCCCATCTGACTACTACTTTGTCAGAAAATGGAGCAGAACATGACTTCTATAGAAGTAAGGAAAGTGAGCTAATGTGAGGTAGGACACTGTTAAAAAAGGGGGGGACGCACCTGGGTGGCTCAGTGGGTTAAAGCATCTGCCTTCTGCTCAGGTCGTGATGCCGGGGTCCTGGGATGGAGCCCCACATCGGGCTCTCTGCTCAGCAGGGAGCCTGCTTCCTCCTCTCTCTCTGCCTGCCTCTCTGCCTACTTGTGATCTGTCAAATAAATAAATAAAATAAAATTAAAAAGGAGGTGTTTCTAAAACCGATGTGCCTAGCTTTAACCTTGAAAAAGATGTCCCCTTGCCAGTGCATTATTCTCAAAATATAAAATGAACTTTATAGTGTTGCCCGAAGTCTTCCAGTTCTCAGGTGACCTTTGGGATCAGAATTGCTCTATTTAAAGACATGTCCCGGGGAACAGTGAATACTAGAATGTAAGCTTCTATTTAAAAGTAGCAGCTCACATTGGGGCAGCAACAAGGCCATTGATGTACAGTTTTAAATAGACATTAACTCCAATGCAAAAAGAAGAACAGAAATTTACTCCAGTGCCAAAAATTCTGCCGGAGATGGAACTAACTTCTCAAAACACATTATGATTTTAAGTGAGCCATTTAGGGGGCCAAGGTATTGCCTTAAACTCCAGAGCGCCGCAGTGGTGGGCTGTAGCTCTAAGAAGTCAGCATGACACCTGATGTTAAGTGGTTCAGGAAACTGTTATCTTCATGATTGGAACTTGAGAATTGCTCGAGGCTCTAACCACCCCCTCAAACCTTGTTTGTAAGTGTGGTTTATGTTTTTGGGGTTTTTTTTTTTTTTTCCTGCATAAATAAGGAATATCCCAAGACAACCAACATCATAACTGCTAGCAAAAATAAATGGACTCCATTTAAATCTTGGCCTCAGAAAGATGATATCACTATGTGCTGAAACCTGAGAAGGCTTAACCACTAAACTTATCTCGAACATGTGACAGACGGGACTTTGCACTTAGTAAAAAATGTTAACTTTAACCTTTATCTTCTCTGGAGAGCAAACCAGATTGCTTTGCAGTCTAATGAAAGAGGTATTCAGTGGCAGTAAAAATGACTCATGTAATAAATAATTATGAGCACCTACTGTGTGCCAGGCACTGTTCTAGGCACAGGGTATACAACAGTGAAGAGACAAAATCCCCACCCTCGTGGAGTTTAGATTCTGACAAAATGTGTAACATGTCATGTGATGGTAAGTGTTGTGGAGAACAACAGGGAAGGAGGATGCTTAATCTTAAATAGGCTGGTCAGAGGCGGCCTCATAAAGCTGACAACTGAGCAAAGGTCTGAAGACAGTGATAAAGCCTTGGCCAAGGCTGAGCAACCAGACAGAACGTACACTTGAGTGCATAAGCCCCGAAACAGGTTTTTCGGGTACATTCTAGAATCAGCAGGAAGATCAGGGAGGCTAGAGTGGAATGAGGGGTGGAAAGAATAGTAGAAAATGAAGAAAATGGTCAAGAGCCACTTATTTAGGACTTTGCAAGCCATGTTAAGAACTTTTGAGTTTTATTCTCAGTAGGGAAGCTGTAGGAGGGTTTTGAGAGAAGTAACATTTTAAAGGAATCTCTTGCCAGTTGTTTGATAGACTTACACGGGACTTGAGCAGATTTTGGTGGGGAGAGAAATGAGAAGCTTGGTTTTGGACAGGTTAAATCTCAGATGCCCAGTAAGACATCTTAGTAAATACCAAACAGGCAGTTAAATATCCAAGTCTGGAGCTTAGGAGATATGCAAGGTAGTAATATAAATTTGGGCACTTAAAGCCATGAACCAGGATAGGATGACCAAGGGATTAAGTATAGAGATGAGAACTGGGGGATGTCAACATTCAGAAACTGGGCAGAGCCCCAGGGAGGAGCTGGCAAAGGAGACAGGAGAAGTTGAGGAAGAAGGCAAACGAGGGAAGTGTCTAGAACTGGAGTAAAATCGAGTAGCTGCTAGCCACATGTGGCTGTTTGTACTAATTAAAATTTAAAATCCAGTTCCTCGGTCACGTTAGCCACATCTCAAGGGCTCATTTCATGCAGTTAGTGGCTACTGATTTGGACAGTACAGATAGATATAAAGCATTTCCATCATCACTAAAGCTCTATTGGACAGCAGTGATCCAGAAACCAACTGAAGTAAGTATCTCAAGGACAAGGGGTGAGTCTTGACCATTGGGTTATGTGTAAGTGACCAGTGACCTCTTGACAATAGAGAAGTTTTGGTAGAGTGGGAGGCAAAACCCTGATATAATAATCTGGTTCAGAATAATCTGAAAGGGAGGAACTGAAGCCAGAAAATACACCTTGTTCCTGAACTTGGCCTCTGGCAGGCGGCCGCCTACAGTCTACTCTGTATGATCATGTCCACACTTGACACTGCCCCTGGAGTGGAGGGCCTGATAGGCCCTGTGTGCGGCTCCCGGTGCTGCTTGCCCAGATCATCTTAGGCTGCCATAGGAACAGCTCAGTTGGTTAAGCGTCTGACTCTTGATTTCAGCTCAAGTCATGATCTCAGGTGAGAGCAGGCCCGTCGGACTCAGTGTGGAGTCTGCTTGAGATTCTCTCCCCGTCTCCGTTGCCCCCCACTTTTTTTTTTTTTTAAGATTTTATTTATTTGTTAGAGAGAGAGAGAGAGCACAGGCAGACAGAGTGGCAGGCACAGGCAGAGGGAGAAGCAGGCTCCCTGCAGAGCAAGGAGCCCGATGTTGGACTCGATCCCAGGACGCTGGGATCATGACCTGAGCTGAAGGCAGCTGCTTAACCAACTGAGCCACCCAGGCGTCTACGGCCATACCACCCTGAACACGCCCGATCTCGTCTGATCTCGGAAGCTAAGCAGGGTCGGGCCTGGTTAGTACTTGGATGGGAGCCCCCCACTTTTAAAAAATAAAATGAAATAACTGGTGGTATCTTTAAAACTAGAAAAGTAACATGGTGACTAAAGCTCCAAGAATTAGATGTTTCTCCAACTTACTTATCTATTATATTAATTATCTATTCTCTATCCTGGCACATTCAAAAAAATAAAATATCTGGCATATTTCCATGAAAAACACACAACAGGTTTTACTTCATTTCAGATGTGGTAGCAAATGAGGTGACTTATTAAGCAACTAGGGGGGAAATTTAAGAAACTAGAGGATATTAACTGTTTTTCTTATTTCTGGAAGCAGATATTATTCAATTATGAATTCTAGGATGCTTGTCCTTTCCCTAAAATCCCTGAAGCATTTCCTATATTTCCATCTATCTAATCCTGTACTCACTGCTTACTGTACTGTGATGCAAATGTGAAATCAGTAACTTGATATAATGCACAGGTGTCCTCTCCATCAGCTTAACCTCCCCTCAACCTAACCGCTGGATTAATTTCACCTTTCCCTCTACAAAGAATGCTTGGAACTATTATAAATTTTTTAAAAAGATTTTATTTATTTATTTGACACAGAGGGAGAGTGAGCACAAGCAGGGGTAGTGGCAGGCAGAGGGAGAGGGAGAAGCAGGCTCCCTGCCAAGCGGGGAGCCCAATGTGGGACTCAATCCCAGGACCCTGGGATCATGACCTGAGCTGAAGGCAGGCGCGCTTAACCGGCTGAGCCACCCAGGCGCCCTGCTTTGAACTATCAAATAGCCACAGACAAAATAGGAATAATTCACAACTTGGGTAATTAATTGCTAAATAATCACAAACATTAATCCTACAATCTGAAACTTAGTAGTTACATTTGGAAGTACTGAATTACTCCCACTCTACTTTAATATTTCTACTACCAAGGCAATCTGCTCTTGAAAGATAGAGATGGACCACACTTTCTAAATCCCCAAATACTAAAATTTGAAATGTAAAAGATAAAGTCGGGGCACCTGGCTCACTCAGTGGGTTAAAGCCTCTACCTTCAGCTCAGGTCACAATCCCAGGGTCCTGGGATTGAGCCCCACAATGGGCTCTCTGCTCACCAGGGAGCCTGCTTCCCTGCCCCCCTACCTGCCTCTCTGCCTACTTGTGATCTGTCAAATAAATAAATAAATAAAATCTTGGGGCGCCTGGGTGGCTCAGTGGGTTAAAGCCTCTGCCTGCGGCTCAGGTCATGATCCCAGAGTCCTGGGATCGAGCCCCACATCGGGCAATCTGCTCGGCAGGGAGCCTGCTTCCTCCTCTCTCTCTGCCTACTTGTGATCTCTGTCTATCAAATAAATAAAAATAAAATCTTTAAAAAAAAAATTAAAAAATAAATAAAATCTTTTAAAAATAAATAATAAAGTCTAATGAAAAAGAATTACTACTTTATGAGACAAGTGATAAACTCACAAACCTTGCATTATATCAACTATTTATAAAATTTAAAAAACTTAAATAATTTTCTTAAATCATTTTCGAACTACCACTGCCTCATGACTAATCAAATCAAATCAGAAACCGCTCAGTGATTTTCCTCAAATTATCCTTTCTTCTGCAAAGCAGTATAACGAGGTGATAGGGCTGGAGATCAGAAGCCAGACATCCTGAGTTCAAATCCTGGCTTTTCCACGTCCTTGCTGTGTGACCAGAAGCAAGTTATTAATTCCTGTGCTTCCTCTTCTGCAAAATGGCACTAGTACCAGCACATACCTGCCTCATAGGCCTGTTGTGAAGAAAGATGGGAAGCACTCAGAAAACAGCGACGGCAGTATGCATACTAGTTAAGTACTCAAAAGATGCCAAGTGATTTGGGTATCTGACCCTCACAGAAATGGGTATTTTAAGCTGCTAACTACTCCGGAGAGTCAGTGTACTGTATCAAAAGCTGTAGCATTTCAATCACCAGACCTCTGGAAGAAGTAAAGGGAAAGTGAGATCGGTTACCTGGAGATTACCTGCTGCTTTTGAGTTAGAAAGGTACCCGCTCTTTCAGTAAAGCTTGCTGTTCAGCCTTCCATTCTAGTCAAGTCAGACTTGAGCGCTGAAGTTGCTAGAACACTTGTAGGTTTTCAGTAGCTCATACGAGAAAAAACTTTCAATAATGCCATTTCCATCCTTTGCCATGGCCCAACAGACAGCATCGTGAAACATGTCATTTGTGAAAAGCACTACAGGTCGGTGGTTAGAACAAAGGCATCAGATGCCTGGTCATACCTCTTGCTCTGCTGCTTCCCAGGTGTGTGACCTGAATAAGCAAGTTACTTTACTTCCATACCTCAGTGGCTTTATCTGTAAAATCTGGATGACTGTTTTCTTAGCGTTGTTGAGAGGATTAAATGAGTTAATTCATGTCAACCTCTTAGAACAGAGCCCAAAAGAAAAAGCACCAAAAAGATTATGATTATTAAAATCCATCAGTGTAAAACACTGCCTTGGTATTAATGACACAACCATACAAAAATACATCTTGATCCCACCCAGAAAAAAAAAAAAGGAAAAAAATCCTAAAATCTGATATTTCCATGTTTTAGTTATTTGTATTGGTACCAGACATGAGGTAGTAAGTACAAATGCAAAGGAAGAAGTACACAGATCCCATCTTCATGCAAATCACCTGTTGCCTGAAGACCTGAAGACTGGACCTTAGGCCAGAAAAGAAAATCAGAAGGAAGACAACTGGTAGTATTTTAGAGGGGTGTCACAGGGACCAGACTAAATATTTCCACGGAACACCTTGTTTCCATCGTCTATGTGTTAAGATTTCTCAACTTTCAAACATTTAGTTTCTTCCCAAGTAATTTTTTAAAAACTCGTAGCGTTAATAACACTGATAATGCTGACAGCATTACCAAAAGGAAGCACAAACTTTGCTTATCAAGAAAGCCACCACCTCAGTAATTTTATACCAATTTCTCACAAACTGATAGCAAGCAAGCAGAAATAGTTGGCTTAGTTACAACAGGTTGAACTGGTGTTTTAGTTTGAAGAATTCTAAAGCAAGCCAAGTTAATTGTATAAAATTTAAACTTTATGACCATGTTTGGACCTTTTTACATAAGCACAATGGAAATGTTCATACTCATTTTTTTCCCCAAAGGAAAAATTTATGAATCATCACTATGTTGCACAGTAGAATAAAAATAGGAGTTCAGGTACTTATTCAAGTTTCTAAAGAATGCAAATAACAGACACGATTTTACTTCCAAAATCTGAAGTCATCAACATGATTTTGTAGTACTGTATCTCAGGCTTCAACTTAAAAATTCATTATTATTCAGATAAAGATAGCCCCCTAGTCACACTTTTTAGAAAGCCTCTGCCCCACCACAACTTCCTGAGATCTGTGAAGAAACTGCAGTCTTGTGACCAGGCTCCATACGTTAGTGGCAGTTTTGTTAACTGTAAGGAAAAAATGGTGACCGACTCTACGTATCAATCAGTTGTAGTCTGCTGATCTGATTAGAAGCCTTGACAAATGCCTGGTGGCGATTGCAAATGACTGCCAAGCATATGGGGATAATGCAGTAGCCCACGGTTTTGGGGTCAGCTCTTGTACAAGAATAAAGGAACAAAAACATCTGTAAATAAGGTATCAGAAAAATAACTGTCCAAAACCAAAAAGGCAGGGAGAGTAACCGAGCTTTCAAGGAGTGTGTCCATGTGGTTCCTTCAAGGGGCTCTTCTGGGTGCTGCTGAATGTGTTCCAAGGCCAGCCTGTTGTAAGTCTCATTGATTTCAAAAACATAGTAAAACGCTCCTGCACTTGCTAACAAATACAATCCCACTCCAATCCATCCCATCCTCTGACGGAAGTTCATCATTCTCCATGCTCTGTGCCTTCAAATTTAAAAAAAAAAAAAGAAAGAAAGAAAAAGAAAAAAAAAGTTAGGGTCTAGTAATGCTGTCATAGCAACGACTCCCCATTAGTGCATTTAAGGTTTGAAATTATTAAATTCACATTTACTAAGAAATGCAAACAATGCACAGCTTGTTGCTTTATGTAATAGTTACCAGAAAGTAAAGTTTCAGCATATATTGAGAGTGCTTTTTATGTAAGCCCCACAGAATAAATAAATCTCTGTATCCGGCTTAAATAGGTCCAGCACACGTTCCCTTGAGAAACTGGAATTAAACTGGTTTCCTAAGGAACACTTCCCCTTTATGGGTCAAATAGTTTCTGCCTTAACAGTACTGTTTTGGACGTGAACACTCGATTCTACAAGTCAAACCAATGTCGGAGCCCCCACGTTAAGACAGTAACTCTTAAACACTTACAGTGGTCCCGAAAATCTTCCTGTTCCCACGGCAAGCGTTAAAGAGTCACTCAGTTCTGAATATTCGGGTGGTTTTGGCATTTCAGAGAAAGCCACCATAAGAGAAATCCCCGGGGTCACCGGCTGGGAAAAATGGGAGCGCCGCCAGCCTGGAGCACAAGCTAACTGTGATTAAGCACAGCGTGACTGCGGCCAGTCACGCGGCGGCCCGGCCCCTGTCGCTGCGGCCGGAGCCCCAGCCGGTGTCACCCGGGCCGGGCCGGGCCGGGAGGCTCCCCAGCCCCCCCACCCCGGGCCTCCCCGGCAGCCGGCCCCGCCCCCCGCCGCGCGGCAGCGCCGGACGACCGCGACCAGGGCTGCGCGGGCGGCGCCGGGAGCCCAGTGCGGGACAGCGGCCGCCGGCCGAGCCAGCAGAGACGGGCAGCTCCCGGATCTCACCTTCCTGTCCCGTTTGGCCCGCCCGCCCGCCGTCCCGGATGCAGCCACAGTCGGGACTTCCGGCCTGGGCCGGAAGCGCGCGCCCTCCGCCCCGTCGCGACGCTGGGCCGCCTCTCGGCGCGCGCCCGGGCTCCGCTCTAGTGGGGGCGGGGACGGGGGCTGCGGCCGCGCGGGCCGGGGCGCGTACCTTCACGTGGGCGGCGGTCCGGGCATCTTCGGAGCCCCTCAGCCTGGCCCCCGGTGCCTCGCGGCGGACAGCGGCGCGGCGGCGACGACGCGGGCCGCCATCCCCCGGTGGCGCCGAGTGCTGGTGAGGCCGGTCTCCCGCGGCGCGGGCGACGGTCGGGGGCGCGGACACTGGTTAGCGGCGAGGGGCGCGCGAGGCCGCGGAGAGGGTGAGACGGCGGCTTGTCGCAGTGGGGCGGGCCGGGAGGTCGCCCGCCGTTGCGGGACTGGGTCACTGATCCCTGCCGCTGACGCAGCTGCTTTGTGCTCGCAGGCCTCGGGTCGGGACGTTGCGGGCACTCCGCGGGGCTGCCGCAGAGAAACGCCGTGCCTCGCGGCGGCGTCAGCGCCCCGGCCGGATTCGAATGTCAATCCGTTGTTCGGGGCACCATGACGCTGAGGCTCCTGGAAGACTGGTGCCGGGGGATGGATGTGGACCCTCGGAGAGCGGTGTTGGTTGCCGGCATCCCCCCGGCCTGCACGGTGGCGGAAATCGAGGAGGCTCTGCGGGCCGGTTTGGCGCCCTTGGGCGAGTGCAGACTGCTCGGGAGAATGTTCCGGCGGGATGAGAACAGGAATGTAGCCTTGGTGGGGCTGACTGAGGAGACGACTCAGGCTGTGGTCCCTAAGGAGATACCCGGAAAGGGGGGTGTCTGGAGAGTGATCTTTAAGCCCCCAGGCCTGGATAATGAATTGTTAAGCAGATTAAATGAATTCTTAGAGGGAGAGGGCACAAGGCTGGGGGAGCTGACCAGAGCCCTGGGATATGGAAACGACCGTTTTGACCTAGGCCAGAACATGATCCCAGAGGTGCAGGCCCCTATGTTGGCACGAGCCTTAGAGGAGGCTCTTCAGCCCGTTCTGCAGTACCTGAAATACAAAAAGCTGAGAGTGTTCTCCGGCAGTAACCCCCCAGAGCCAGGAGAAGAAGAATTCGAATCCTGGCTGTTTCATACTAGTGAGATGATGAAGACATGGCAGGTGTCGGATTTGGAGAAAAGGCGGCGATTGCTAGAGAGCCTTAGAGGCCCAGCATTTGATGTTATTCGTGTCCTCAAGACAGACAATCCTTTCATTACAGTCGCTGAATGCCTGCAGGCTCTTGAGCAGGTATTTGGGGTGATTGATAATCCTAGGGAATTGCAGATCAAGTATCTGACCACTTACCAGAAGGATGAAGAGAAATTGTCTGCTTACGTGCTGAGGTTGGAGCCTTTATTACAGAAACTGGTGGAGAGAGGAGTAATTGAGAAGGATGCTGTGAATCAGGCCCGCCTAGACCAAATCTTAGCTGGAGCAGTCTGCAGAACCCTTCGCAGGAAGCTGGCCCTGCCGCAGGATGGCCCAGCCCCTGGCTTACTGCAGCTCCTGGAGCTGATAAAGGAGGAAGAGGCAGCTGAGGAGGAGGAGGAGGCCCTTCTCCAAGAAGGGCATTTGTCCTGAATCTTAGGCAACCAGGAAGGGAGAGCTGGCAGCAAGCAGAGCATGAAGGTAGAACAGTGCATGTACTCATGATGGACGTTGATCAGTCCCTTCCTTGCGCTGCCAAAGAGCTCATTCTGTACAGTTCTCCGTCTAAATCCTTTGTCATTTCTGGGCCTGTTTCGTGTCTCCTAAAGATGTCCTAGACTAGGAAGGATGTAGTTCTGCACTAGTATTTATGAATATAGATTTACTCCTGTGAATTTATCATACAAAATTGTACAGAGGGTCCATCGCTACATATGCATGTGCTCTGAGACATTAGCTCATGTGGTAACAGGTGCAAGGGTAGCGTGTCGGGTGTGATGATGTATCAGAGGTAGTTTTTAGGTATGTATTGCCCTATGTTTATTATGAAGATATGAGCAGTGGCTAAGATACTAAGTTATTTTCTTTCTGAATCACAATTTTATTGATTCTGTGCAGTCCAAATGAGGCAGGATCAAATGCTGAGGTTGATAAGTTTGCAGCTGTCACCTCTAACCCTGGATTTCTGATACATGCCATTAGAACATCTGGTTCTGAATGTCATTTTAATAGGTGTTATAAAATGATGTATGTGAACTTATAAAATAAAGGAATACTAATACAATGACCTTTTTAAAATCTGTTTTATTTATATCAAGATTCCAAGAGAGATTTCATTTGAACAAAGAGTTCCAGAAGCATAAATCTGAGAAACACTGAGGTTACACAATCTTAGTTCCTTGGCTATTTTCCTCTTAGTGCCCAGTGGGCAGAGAGTAGTCTTCTTCTCTTTCTTTCTTTCTTTCTCTCTTTCTTTCTCTTTTCTTTTCTCTTTCCTTCCTTCCTTCCTTCTTGATTTATTTATGTTTATTTTTGAGAGAGAGCAAGAATGAGCAGGGGAGAGGGAGAGAAGAGAATCTCAAGCAGTCGGCTCACTGAGCACAGAGCCCAATATGGGGCTCAATCCCACAACCCTGAGATCATGACCTGAGCCGAAACCAAAAGTCAAATGCTCAACTGACTGAGCCATCCAGGTGTCCCTAGGGAGTAGTTTTCTCAGTGAGGTTGCTGGAGGGACCTTCAACTGATGTACGAGGGAATGAAACAAGATCAAACACAAATTAGGGCAAAGAGTATTCCAAATGGATCAGTGTGTCGAATACGGAGAGTGAGATGGAAGAAATAAAGGTACTATGCTCCTCCGTGATAGACTGGACTAAATTAAAGTTTCCCCATGTACTTTCTTGTTGAATCCTCTTAAAAATCCTGCAATATAGGAAAATCGAGTTTCTCACTTGTGGAAATAGGCACAGAGAAGTTAAAAAATACTTGCCCAAGGGGGCGCCTGGGTGACTCAGTCGGTTATGTATCTGCCTATGGCTCATGTCACGTTCCCAGCACCCTGGGATCAAGTCCCACACTGGGCTCCTTGCTCTGCCCGCAGCTCCCCTTGCTTGTGCGCTCTCTTTCTCTGACAAATAAATAATAATTTAAAAAGAAAATACTTGCCCAAGGCAAAACAACTAGTAAGTGGCGGGTCCAGAATTCTGTCCTCTGCCCTACTGCAAGGCCTATATGCTTTCCATTGCCAAGAAAGAGAAGCAGTCATAAGAGTATGGGACCCAACAGCCTTAGAAGGGAAACATGGCAGGTGTTAACCACATTTCATATATGTCTCATATGCATTAGTGTAGAGTGTGTTATTCTGAATCATTACTGCCAGCTAGATGTGAGAAGTGGGGAGTATGAGAACCTGTAAGACCTAGGGGCAGCCAGGAGGGTGGGCATGGGTTAGTGACTTGGTCCCTAAAAAAATAATCAACATGAAGAAAGTTTGGAAATTGCTGAAAAGTAGAATAAAGTCTTCCTCTTTGATAAAAACACCCCAAAGGACCAAATTTGCAACTGTAGACTGTACGGTTAAAATGCCTGCATGGAGGTCTATCCAGGGTTCATAATAACAGCTGACATCCAACACTTGCCGTGGGCACCGCTGAACACATTTAGCCAAACAATACTGAGAGCTAAGGTAACTTGCCCAGGTTTTCCCAGCTAAGAAGTGGCAGGGTCAGGATTTATACTCAGGCCATGTATTTCCAGAGTCCTTGTCTATGCTGCCAGGTTAAATTCTCACAGAAACCTGTAAGACATACCATCATTTCCCTGTTTGTTTGTTTTTTTAAGATTTTACTTATTTGAGGGACGCCTGGGTGGCTCAGTTGGTTAAGCGGCTGCCTTCAGCTCAGGTCATGATCCCAGCATCCTGGGATCGAGTCCCACATCGGGCTCCTTGCTCGGCAGGGAGCCTGCTTCTCCCTCTGCCTCTGCCTGTGCTCGCTCTCTCTCTCTCTCTCTAACAAATAAATAAATAAAATCTTAAAAAAAAAAAAAAGATTTTACTTATTTGACAGAGATCACAAGTAGACAGAGAGGCAGGCAGAGAGAGAGGAGGAAGCAGGCTCCCTACTGAGCAGAGAGCCCGATGTGGGGCTCCATCCCAGGACCCTGGGATCATGAGCTGAGCCAAAGGCAGAGGCTTTAACCCACTGAGCCATCCAGGCGCCCCCATTTCCCTGTTTTACAGATGAGAAGCTTCAGGCTCAGATTCAGTGCCAGGGGCAAGGGCTCATAGTCTGACTCCAGAAGGCTCTTCTTGAGGTGTTCTGACTTACACATCTGGTCAACACTACAGAATTGTCCAAGATGGCAGTTATGTTTATGAAATCATGTGAAGTAGTAAAAATATGTTCTTTAAAAGCTCATGTTGGGGTGCCTGGGTGGCTCAGAGGGTTAATGCCTCTGCCTTCGGCTCAGGTCATGATCCCAGGGTCCTGGGATCGAGCCCCACATCGGGCTCTCTGCTCAGCAGGGAGCCTGCCTCCCCCTCTGTCACTGTCTGCCTCTCTGCCTACTTGTGATCTGTCTGTCAAATAAATAAATAAAATCTTTAAAAAAATAAAAGCTCATATTTCCGGGAGGGAGACAAACCATAAGAGACTCTTAATTTCACAAAACAAACTGAGGGTTGCGGGGTGGGGGAGTAGGGGTAAGGAGAGGATGGTTGGGTGATGGACAGTGGGGAGGGTATGTGCTATGGTGAGTGCTGTGAAGTGTGTAAACCTGGTGATTCACAGACCTGTACCCCTGGGGCTAATAATACATTATATATTTATAAAAAATTATTTTTAAAAAAAGCTCACGTTTCAAAAACATGAGCAACAAAACACGAAAATGCTAACTGGTTGTGTCGGGATGATGGGATTGTAAAGATATTTTCATTTTCTTTTGCTTCCTAAAAGTATGTTCTTTTCTTTTTAAGTAAGCCCTAAGCCCAACATGAGCCTTGAACTCATGACCCCAGGATCAAGAGTCGCATGCCCTGCGGACTGAGCCAGCCAGATGCCTATTTTTCATTTTTTAAATGAAAAATACACAAAGGAAGTTCTCAAAAAACAAAAGGAGATGAAATGTCAAAGGGAAAACTGGACCCAGCCTGAAAGAGCTCCCGCTGGTAAATGCTGCAATTAGAACAGAATAGCATAGCATTGGGCTATAACCCAAAGTACAAAATAAATATCCATGAGTTCATGCTGATATAAACACATGAGTGAATAAATAAATGTGGGAGAGGAGTCAAGTTTTCCTTATGCAAGAATTTCAAATCATTTATGAGGATGCTTCCCCCTCAAGAGGTAGAGCTTATTCCCTTCTCCCGCTTAAGTGGGGGCTGAATTTAGGAAAGGAGCAATGAAAGGGAGAAAGAGTAACTTTTCGGTGGAGAAACCTGGCAAGTACTAGCTTGGCTAGTTAACATCAAGGTTAACATCAAAGAATGCGTAGCCCAGTCTAGTGAGAGGAACACAAGATAGGGCCACCTGTGTGGCTTAGTTAAGCATCTGCCTTCGGCTCCGGTCATGATCTCAGGATTCTGGGATTGAGCCCTGTGTCAGGTTCCCTACTGAGCAAGAAGCCTGCTTGTGCTCTCACTCTGTCAAATAAATAATCTTAAAAAAAAAAAAAAAACCCACCATATAAATGCAAATTGAAAGACATTCTACAAAATACCTGACCAACACCCCTCAAAGCTGTCAAGATCATGAAAAATAAGGAAAGACCGAGAAACTGGCAGATCAGAGGAGACAAAGGAATCATGGTAGCTAAACAGAATGTGGTAGTGGGGGAGGTCTTCTGGAATAGATAAAGGACTTCAGTGGAAAAGTAAAATCCGAAAATGGTCTGGAGTTTTAGTTAATAGTAATATAGCAATATAGGTTCCTTGAAGGTAACAAATGTACCATGGTAACGTAAGATGCTAACGATAAGGGGAAACTAGGTGACTTCTAGAGTGGGAACTCTCTGTACTATCTTTGTAACTTTTCGGCAAGTCTATACAATTCTAAAATAAAGTGTTCATGGAGGGGCACCTGGCTGGCTCAGTTGGAAGACTATGTGACTCTTGATCTCTAGCTTGTGAGTTCAAGCCCCACGTTGGGTGTAGAGATTATGTAAATAAATAAACTTACAACTAAACAAACAAAATGTTAACTGAAATACATACACAGATACATACATACATATATACATGCGCAAGCAAATAATAAATGACCTGGCATGCCATCCAGTGAAAGAAGTCATTAGGGAGTGAGTAACTTAACTGGAGGGCTCACCATTCCTAAAAAATGGTTCT
>RCUC01085412.1:0-11504 GCA_003697995.1 Taxidea taxus jeffersonii
CTGGTCCTTCCTCAGGCATGGACATCCACGTTGAAAACGCTTGTGTCTTCCAAAAAGCAAACATGGTTTGAAAGCAGGTTCCTGCCGTTTTATTGCTGAGTTCTCTTTCAACTTGTTAGTTTGGCTTTCAACTTCAGTTAGTTCTCTTTCAGCTTAAGTTTGGCTTCAAACCTACTTTGCGGCATGCCCCTCTGTCTTGCATCAAGACCCCAGAAGGGTCAGAAGGGCCCTGGTGCACGGCCTTGTTCCTCAGAGTTCTGATAACAGATCTGTCTTCAGGACTGCTACAGGTTTATCTGAAGAGTACTCTATCCGGGACATGCACTCTCTGTTGCAAGTTACATTCTGACATAACAGATATCTCTGAGTGCAGAGTTTTTGCCTTACGCATTAGAATACACCTTTGAAAGAGAGATTATTTTCTGTTTCTGTTTCACCGCTGTCATGTTTTTGTAGGCCCATCTTTCTCAGTCCGTAAGCACTTTGGGGATGTGCTTGCATCGTTCCGGGAAGGTGGTTTTAGTTCTTTGTTGTGTCTCAGAATCAAGGGTATCAAACATCACAGTAGAATGCATTCTTCTCAGAGTGGCAGAATGCGGATATATCTAGGGCGCTTTGCTCTCATTGCTCTTTCTCAGTGTCATGGCTTTTCTTCGAATCTGGTAGGGCAGTAATATGTGGGATGTGTGCTTCTGTAGGTCACAACAATGGAACACATCCAGGTTCAAGAAAGGAGATCGTAGTCAGAAAACCTTATTTCCCAGAGTTGAGCATAGGCAGTTCCCTAACCCTCCCACACAGCCATTTGAGGACGCTTTTTCCCTGCATCAAGAGGTTCCTTGAAAGGTGAATACGACTCAGAATTCCCTATCATTGTTTTGTGTAGAGTCCTTTGCTTACTTATTTCCCCATGTCCGGAAAGGCCCCTGTGGTGAAGAGATCCCACAGTCATTAAATGAAATTTTCTCTGCAGTGTGATGTGACTCTAAAATGGCCTTCATTTAAGGAATGTCCTTGTCCTTCAGGCATGCACACCTTAGTTGTAATGGAGTTTCAAATCAGGAAAGAAGGCAGAAAAGGAGGGTCTCTGAAATGTATGGAGACCGTGATTTAAGTGCATGGCACTCTTCTTAGGCTTCTGAAGTGTACTTTGGGTGAGACAGATCCGTGGCCAAACAAAGACTCCACGTTTGCTGAAAAGGCTTCAAACGACAGGAGGGAAATATACGTCAGGATGGACACTCGATAAGTTTGACCCTGTAGAAACATGAAAACTGTTGAAACTGACAGTGCTGAAACATAAAGGACATGGCCCTTCTGTTCGTCTTCTCAGAGACACATTTTCAAAAACGTTCTACAGCAAACTCCACTAAAACCTTGTGTCCTGTTTGCAGATCTCTGAGGGCCTAAGGGGGTTGTAAAAGTTGGCAGCCCAAATGCCTACTTCTTTCTCTGTACAAGCAATAGGAAACTCTCTTTCAGCTTCCACAAGGTATAACCTTGGAGAACGCTTCCATCCTCAATGAAGTAATGGTCAATGAAAGGGGTTTGCTCAGCCTTGTGGTGTATCAGAGCTATAGATATGCAGCACAGTCGTTTGTATCCTCGCTTGTATTTGAAACCGCTTCTAGGCTCAGAAAGCGAGACGGTAGTTGGAGATGCAATCCGCACATTCGTTTCTCAGTGTCAAGCACAGTGGGCGTCTTCCTTGCTGTTCACTCACAATTTCCCAACTGCCTAATCTTTGAACGAGAAGAGGGTACCTGAAGGATGGTTCCACAAAAGCTGTTTCCTGTCTTAGAGGTATACTAGTAAAGCAGAATAGCTTCATCAAAGGTTCATCCAAGGTGGCTTTGCATTCACAGCTTTCTTTCCCCAAACATTGGTCCAGGGCTCCTTCCTCAGGCGTGGGTACACAGGTTGACATGCTTGTGTCATCCCAAGAGGAAACGTGGCTTGAAAGCACATTCTCTGCTGTGTTCTTGCTGAATGCGCTTTCAGCTTGCGGGTCTTAATTTTAGCCCCGTCACCTACTTGCATCATGCCCCTCTCGTCTTGCATCAAGAACTTTGTCAGAAGACGCTTGGGGCACGGCCTTGTTTCTCAGATTTCTGAACACCCATCTCTCTTTAGGACTGCCACGTATTTATCTGAAACATCCTCTGTTTCCATGATATGTGCTCTAGATTGCAAGCACAATCTGAACCAACACATTTCACAGAGTGTCTAGCATTTGCCTTATGCTTTAGCATACACATTGGGAAGGGAGTTTATTTTCTGTTTCTGTTTCCCACCGTCCTGTGTCTGATGGCACTTCTTTCTCAGTCCCACCCACTTTGGGGATATGATCCCATCAATCAATGAAGGTGGTTCAAGTTCTGTGTTCCTCCTTACAATCAAGGGTATCACACATCACAGTACACTGCATTCCACTCAGAAAGGCAGAATGCTGTTACATCTAGAGCACTTTCCTCTCGGCGCTCCTTCTCCATGTCAAGGCCTTCCCACCCAACTGATTCATGCAGTAACATGTAGGATGTGTGATTCTGTAGGTCTCTTCCATGGAACACTTCCAGGTTAGAGAAAGGTCTTAGTCTGAAAATCTTATTCCCAGAGTTGGCGTGTGGCAGTTCACTAAGTCTTCCAGACAGTCATTTGAGCATTCTGTTTCCCTTCATCAAGTGGTTCCTTGCAAGGTGCATTCGACTCACAGTTGCTTATCAGGGTTTCGTGTATTGCCATTTCCATATATTTTTACCCATGGCAGGAAAGGCCCCTATGGGCCACAGAGCACACAGTTATTGTATGACATTTTCTCTGCAGTGTGCAGTGACTGTAGAATGGGATTTGTTTAGGGACTGTCGTTCTCCCTCAGTCATGCACACATTAGTTGAAATGACTTTCAACTTCGGGGAAGAAGAGAGAAAAAGACGGTTTCTGGACCCTTTGGAGACTGTTTATTAAGGGCATGGCACTGTTCTTAGGCTTCTGAAGGGTAGTTTCTGAGAGCCAGAACCGTGGCTGACCAAACTCTCCACTTTTGGTGAAAAGGCTTCAGACGACAGGGGGGAATTTTGCTTTAGGAAGGTCACTCAATGAGTTTGAGCCTGTAGAAACATGAACACTGTTGGAACTGACCATGCTGAAACATAAAGGACATGGCCCTTTTGTTAGTGTTCTCAAAGACACAATTTCAAAACGTTTTACACCACACTACACGAACACCTTGTGTCTTGTATGTAGAGCTCTGAGGACCTAAGGGCGTTGTGGAAGTTGGCAGGCAAACCCCTATTTCTTTCCCTGTGCAAGCCATAGGAAGCTCTCTTTCAGGTTACAGAAAGTACAACCTTGGAAATCCCTTCCAACTTTGAAGGAGTAGAGGTCTCTGAATAGCATTTGCTCAGCCTTGTGGCATCTCAGTGCTATGGGCACACAGCACAGGCCTTCGTCTCTGCGTTTGTTTTTGAAACCACTTTTAGGCCCATGAAAGGAGATGGATAAGATCCAAATAGATAAAGAACTCATCAAACAAGCCATCCCGTTAAAAAAAAAATGGGCAAAGTAGCACGAATAGACTTCTTTCCAGGGACTGGTGTCTAGTTTCCACTCTGATTCAGTGGTACGGGAGAGCAATCAGTGTCTGATATCCGAAAAGGACCAATGGCATTCGTGTCCCTGAGTGATTTGTTGGCCAGCTGGTGTAAACCCAGTGTCCAGTAACCAGGTTGCTTCCCTCCACTGGCTGATCCAGAGGCCTTCCTTGTGAAAAAGGGATAAGCCGTGTACCTGCACTATGTCCCAGGACTTGGCGGATGCAGAAACTTCCCATTAGAGGCATACTGCCCAAGGTCCCATTCTCAAGAGCTGAGAAGCAGTGGTAAGTACCCACATGGTACAGTTGAACCTCTGCTGTCTCTCTCCACTGGTTAGCTGGGTAGGGGAAACAACCAAGTTCAGAGCTGTCCCTGTCTTTCTCAGGGGAGAATGACAGCCACTTGCTCACAGGGGTCCCATATACAAACAATGGAGATTTCTTTTTTCCCAACTTCCCAGGCGTTAGCTCTTCTGGAGGTGGCCCAATTGCCAGGGCATGGTGCACAGCCATTCACACAGGAGGCCATTCTTATCTCTCCTCGTGAACCTTAACTTTCTGTGTATCCACGTTGACCCATTCGTTCATTCCTAAGGGTTTATTCACTGATTTATGTGAGAGAGAAGGAGGAGAGTACACATGACTAAGGGGAGGGTCAGGATGAGAGGAGGTTCAAGTAGACTCCCTGCTGAGCAGTGAGCTGGTCTTGGGTCCCCATCTCACAACCCATGAGATCCTGACTTCAGCTACGAGTCAGGTGCTTAACCCCTGGAGCCCACGTGGGGGCTCTATGCTTTTGTTTTTACCTGAAACTAGATGACACCAAGGCAACACTCCCAGCCAGGGGGTCAGAGCACTAGCCTCGCTAGTGCTGCACAGATCTTAGTACTGTGCGGATGTTGTGGCAGGGCTCCTAAAAAGTTGGTTTCAGAACAATTGGGACATGAGGAACCTTCGCAATTTTGAAGAGGCTCAGCAGAAAATGATTGTGTGTAGGCCAAACTATAGGGTTTTGTGGGGAGGTGGCCTCTTTCCTGAGGCAAGGGGAAATAATTGAGTTATCTCCCTCCCAGCTTTTCTTTGTGGTTTTTTTTTTCTTTCCTTGTGAACTGTAGAATATGGATCCTCTCGGTATCATAACTTGTGTCAGCCTGATGATCTGTATCCAGCTTGTCTCCCTCTCCCGTCCAAGGAAGAGAGTTCATCCATGCACAGAAATGTCCATGTCATGGCCTGCCCAGAGAGAGCCCTTGCATTGAATACTGCACTCAGGTCCAGCTGGAATCAAAGGAGAGTCACCCGTCCCCCTAAGCGCCCCTGCTATCCCTGAGCCACTCCTTCATGTATTCGCTGGTGGGATGGACAGGAAAAAGAGTGAAGGCCAGAAGCTTTCTCTCTCTGTTGGCAGGAAGAATTGAGGCCTTGTGCTGACCGGGCTCCCAGGTGTAGCCAGGGGAGGTTCCCTTTACCCGAGCACACAGGTGTTTCCTATTCCTGACATGGCTGGCTCACCAGGCAATTGTGGCCCTCACTGCATTTTCAACACTACCACATTGTCTTCTCTCTTGAAGAACTCTGGAACTCTGTTTCCATGACCATCCATTAATTCCTCCACCCACCCATAGTAGGTTCAGCCTTGAGGCCCTTCAGAGCCTATGTCTCTGAACAGTATTCTCTCCTTTAAACTGGGAGTCCGGTGGAGTCCCTGGGCCTGTGCATTACGTTGGGTCCCAGGATCCCATGCGATTTGTACTCAGAACTATATGGATTTTGGGAGGGACAGGGGCATTTAATATGTCAGCAATGGTTTGGAGAGTGCAGCACCATTCACACAGGAGGCCATTCTCCTCTCTCCTACTGAACGTTCACCTTCTCTTTATCCAGGTTGACCCTTTCGTTTATTCCTTAAGGTTTATTTACTGATTTCTGTGAGAGAGAAGGAGGAGAGTACACATGACTAGAGGGAGGGGCACAATGAGAGGAGCTTCTAGGAGACTCCCTGCTGAGCACAGAGCTATCCTTGGGGCCCCATCTCACAAACTATGAGATCCTGACCTCAGCTGTAAACAAGAGTCAGGTGCGTAACCCCCAGTGCCCACCAGGGGCTTCTAGCCTTTTCTTTTTACCTGAAACTAGATGACACCATGACATCACTCCCAGCCAGGGGGTCAGAGCACTAGCCTTGTTCTTCACGTGGGGACTCATGCAGAAATCTTAGGACTGTGGAGATGATGTGCCTGGGGCCCCTCAATAGTTGCTTTCAGAAAAACTGGGACACCAGGAACCTTAGCAGCTTTGAAGAGGCTCCGCAGAAAATGATTGTGTGTAGGCCAAACTATAGGGTTTTGTGGGGAGGTGGCCTCTTTCCTGAGACAAGGGGAAACAATTTACTTCTCTCTCTCCCAGGTTTTCTTCTTGTTGTTGTTGTTGTTTCCTTTCCTTGTGAACTGTAGAACATTGATCCTCTCATTGGGCATTCCTATAAGCTTCCATTTTTCATCCGAGGTCTTTGCTCATAGTCAATGGGGAGGAAGCTGTCACTCATACTGCCATCACTCAAAGATTTTGATGACTTCTCACTTTGATTCTGGGTTAGTGAGCCTAATTTGCATCTGGTATGTCCCCAGCACGGTGGCCCTCTTGTCCCTGGATAGTTGCTGCTGAAAGGACTGTGGCCAGTGCACTGACAATTAGCCATACCATCACCACACATGCTACTCTCACGGCTGCATGTATCACATACATTTGCGCACCCCTAGGCAGCACAGAAACAGCAGGCCCGGGCACACTTCCATCCCATGCCCATGGTACAAACTACACAGACCCACCACGCACTACACAGGGCGTGCAGACCCAGTACCCACACTTCACGTGCACCGAACACATATACCACACACCTGCACACTACACATGGGTCACCCAATTCGATACTTACACCATAAACACACCACTCCTACAGAGAACACATTTATAGTCTCTGTACTCACCCTTGATACATAGAACACACATAAGAGGCATACACCACATAAACACACCGTACCAACGCCACAGACCCAAACACACATATTACCACACAATCACCACACATACACTGTGTCCATATGCAACATAAAACACACATGTGCTACAAGCAATACTCGCACCCAGCACATGACCACACAATTATAACATACAGAGCACACACCAAGTTCACCACAGACACACACACACACCAAGCAACATACACAATGGGCACCACGCACCCTACTGTACCCACACCAACCAAGAAACATAGCGAGCTGACATCCACCACCCACTCACCTTTGGTTTACCTCCTATACAGCACAGTCAAATCAAAAGCGCCCAATAAATTTATCATAAGCACATTCCCTCCATGGAACACAGTGTTTGCTCATGCACACACACACACACAGAAGGCACACAGTTCCCATATCCAAAAGAAATTCACACGCACCACAATACGACACTCCTATCTCATAGATGACATACTCAGCACTCCACTACCATCCAATACCTCACACACACTGCGAAACACACATAGCCTGTATGTAACACACACATACACACACACACCCACACTGTTCCAAAAACACACACACGCCTTCCAAACGTGCACACCAGCAATCCTAAATATACAAGAACCATAGCGCGCACACACATGCACGTATACCCACAGACATCACGCATGCTCACACAATTACACGTATGCTGCACACACAGGAACCCCACAAACACCACACAAATGGCAGCCACCCACACCACCAAGAAACCCCAGGAGCTTCACACACATGGCCCACAAGAATCACACCACGCATCCAACACCAGCACTTGTCAGTCAAACTCAGACTGGCAACACACACATTCCCCACTCACCCATGCACCGTGAAAACACATGAACACCGCACACAACACTTATAAGGCACGCACACCAAATGGCCACCAAACGTGCACAACACCTCCACCACAGTCTCAGCCCACCTAACATATATGTCATCTATACATCACAAACACGCACCACGCATCATATAAATAGTACGCAACAAAGGACGCCACACACATCCCCCGTACTCACACATACTGGACCCATTTACCACATGGACCTCACAAACAACACACACATGACACCTACAACACATAGGCCGCACACACAGCTACCCAGCTGATAGAGACCACACATACTACCCAACACAAAGCATGCATTACAAGTATTCCACACAGAACACGAGTCTCAAAAACACACACGACACACATACAAAGCACCAACCCACCACAACACCCCAAAGACACTGGACAAACATATACAAAAACATGTCACCTATTCCCCCCTTGCACACTAAAGCTGCACCAAGACTCACCACACATACAGCACCCGCCCAAACCACACACACCACCTACACTCCACAATGCTAGTGCTCCCCCGTGAGGCCATACCGATATTCAGTGGCCCCAAGGCCAGAAACCCAGGGGCTTACACACCCCCAGACCACCTTCCCCAACTCAGCCCCCTGGGGAACCTGCCTCAGGGCTAGAGGATCGGGCGTGCCTTGCCCCTAGTCCTTAACACAGGGTTGGGTTCTCAGGCTTCCATTTCCAGGTGCGTGGCCCCTGAGCCCTCCACTTTGGGGACCACTGAGCAACTCAACAGGACTATGCCTGCCACTGAGGGGGACGCAGTGCCCTTTGGAGCTGCACTGAACCCTCCGAGGGGGGTAAAACTTCATGCTCCCCCTGAGGCACCCAAACGTTCCAGGGAGCCCCCTGGCCACAAAAAGGGCACCTGACAGGCCAGCTGATCCTGCTTTCAACTCATTCAATGTGGAGGGCTCCTCAGCGCCCCCAGGTGGTACCTGCCCAATCTTTATGCCTTGAGCCTAACTGGAGCATGCATTTTCAGGGTTTCAGCGCCAGAAGCCTGACCCCCAACCCTCCCCCCCCCAAGCATGGGATGCCTGAACCACACAGCAGGACTCTTCCTGCCACCCAAAAGGACACCATGCCATTTGAATCTAAGCAGAACTCGCAGACAGGGAGAAATTTGTATGAACCCCTGAAGCCTCCCCCAAAATCGGCAGTCCTTGGGCAGGAAAGACAAGGGATTATGCATCACCTGACTGCTGCCCTCATCTCAGCCTCTCAGGTAGGCAACATCAGTGCCAGCAGATCTGGCCTGCAATGCCGCTAGGACCTAACCCTTTCCCCATGTGGGGTCTTCAGGCTTCCTTCCCCAGAGGCCTGGCGACCAAGCGCTCATGATTGGGAAATACTGAGCCACACTCTGGGACTCTGCCTGCTCTCCAGGAAGAATCCATGCCCTTGGAAGCTACACTGAACCTTAGAGTGAGGGAGGGTCCGTCTGCTTGTTCGACAGAGGCCAGCACCCCCCACCATAGGCAGCCACCCTGGTCACAAACCTAGAGGCTGACACACCACCTGTCCCATGCCCTCAACTCAGCCTCTTCGGGACATCGCGTCAGCGCCAGCACAGCGAGCCTGCCATGCTCCTTGGTCCTAACCCTAACCCTAGCTTGGGTATTCAGACTTTGGTCCATGGAAGCCTGGCCCCAACGCCCTCCTGATTGGAGACCGCTGAATCACACCCCAAGGCTCTGCTTACCTCTCAGATGGAAACCGCGCCATTTAGAACTGGGCAGAATGCTTAGAGTGGGAGAAATCTGCATGCCACCCTTAGGTCACCCCAACTTCGGCGGCCTCCCTGGCCACAAACCAAGGGCTTATGCAGTGCCATATGACTGCCCTCAATGAGCCCCCAGAGGAGCCCACCTCAGCTGTGGTGGATCGGGCCTGCCATGGCCCTAGGCCCTAACCCTCACCCTAGTTTGGGGTTTCATACTTGGCTCCATGAAAGCCTAGATACAAAACGCTCCTCATTGGGGACAGCTGAGGCACACTCCAGGGCTCTGCTTGCCACTGAGGAAGAAACAGGCCCATTTAGATATGTGCAGAGCACTTAGAGTGGGAATAATCTGCCTGCCACCATGAGGTCACCCGTGAATTCCATGGCGTCAGAGCTAAAAAAAGGGGTATGCCTCCTGCCTCATGACTGTCCTCAACTTATCCCCCTGAGAAATGCACTTCAGCTCTGGTAGATGGGGCCTGACATGTCCCTAGGCCCTAACCCTAACCTAAGCTTGGGGTTTCAGACTTTGGTCCACGGAAGCCTGGCCCAAAAAACCTCTTAAATGGGAACCACTGAGGCACACTCCAGGGCTCTGCTTGCCACTCAGGAGAAAACCGTGCAATTTCAAACTGTGCGGAACCCGTAGAATATGAGAAATCTGTCTGTCTACCTGAGGTCACCCTCAAATTCCGCGTTTTCACTGGGCATAAACCAGGGGCTTTCCCACGGCCTTACGACTGCCCTCAACTCAGAGATATGCATTTAACACTATGCAGGACCCTTATTGTGGGAGAAATCTGCCCACTCCCCTGAGGTCAAGCCCAAATTGCATGGCCTCACCAGCCGAAAAACAAGGGCCTACGCACTGCCTTATGACTGCGCTCAACTTAGCCCCCTGAGAAGCCCACTTCAGCCATGATAGATTGAGCCTGCCATAATCCTAGGTCCTAACTCTACCTTTAGCTTCGGCGTTCAGACGATGGTCCATGGAATCCTGGCCCCAAAGCCCTCGTGTTTATGGTCAACTGAGGCACACTCCAGGGCTCTTCTTGCCTCCCAGTGGGAAATTCTACCACTTAGAACTCTGCAGAACACTTAGAGTAGGAGAAAAATTCTACTTAGAGTAGAGAAAAACTCTCCTACTTAGAGTGGGAGAAATCTGCCTGCCTGCATGAGGTCCCCCCCAAATTCCACATTTTCACTGGGCACAAAACAGGGGATTACCCACGGCCTTATGACTACCTTCAACTGATTCACCTGTGGAGCCCACCAGCTCACGTAGATGGGCCCAGCCATGACCCCAGGCCCTAACTCTCAAGTGGGTTTGGGGTTTCACTTTGGTAATGGAAGCCTGTATCCAGAGCCCTCCTGATTGGGGACACCTGAGGCACACCTCAGAGCTCCACTTGCCAATCAGGAGAGAAAAGATCCATTTAGAACTCTGCAGGACCCTTAGAGTGGGAGAAATCTGCCTGCCCCCCCTGAGGTCACCCCCATATTCCGCGGCCTCACGGGCCAAAAAACAGGGCCGTACGCACTGCCTTATGACTGACCTATACTGAGCCCCCATAGTCACCCACTCCAGCCATGGTAGATTGGGCCTGACATGTCTTTAGGACCTAACCGTAACCCGAACTTGGGGTTAAAGACATTGGGCCATGGAACACTGGTCCCAAAGCCCCCCTGATTGGGGACACCTGAGGCAAACTCCAGGGCTCTGTTTGCTGCTCAGGAGGAAAACGTGGCATTTAGAACTGTGCAGAACCCTTAGAGTGGGAAAAATCTGCCTGCCCCCTGAGGTCACCCCCAAATTCCACGGCCTCACTAGCCAAAAAACAGGGGCATATGCACGGCGGTATAACTCCCCTCAACTGAGCCCCCAGAGAAGCACCCTTCAGCTCTAGCAGATTGGGCTTGCCATGCCCCAAAGCCCTAACCCTCAACCTAGTCTTGGCTTCAGAATTTGGTCCATGGAAGACTATATCAAAAGCCCTCCTTACTGGGGACACCTGAGGCAAACACCAGGGCTCTGCTTGCCACTCAGGAGGAAACAGTCTTTTAGAAGTGTGCAGAACACTTAAGAGTGGGAGAAATCTGCCTGTCCCTCTGAGGTCACCTCCAAGTTCCACGTTTTCACTTGGCACAAAAAGGGTCATACACACTGCCTTATGACTGCCCTCAACTGAGCCACCAAAGAAGCACCCTTCAGCTCCAGTATATCGGGCTTGCCATGCCCCAAGGCCCTAACCCTCAACCTAGTTTTGGCTTCAGAAT
>ML095835.1:2423-50389 GCA_003697995.1 Taxidea taxus jeffersonii
AGATGCCCTATGTGTGGTCCCATAGAGGGCCTGAAGTTTTGGAAAAGTTAAGAAATTTTTTATGCCCCCTTCTTTGAGCTTCATAGTTTAACTGTGCTTGGTGATAAAATAGGCCTTTTGGGAAAAGACTGTATCTACATACCTTCTTAGATATTACAGACATAAGTAAAGAGACACATTTTTTTTTCATGTTACTACAAGTCCCATAGATGGAGTATCTTTTTTTTTTCCTGTGCATATTTTTTTTAATTTAAGCTTTTTTTATTTAAACATATAATGTAACCCCACCACCCTCTCCCAACCCCTCTCCCCCCCACCCCCCTCAGTTTGTTTTATGACATTAAGAGTCTCTTTTGGTTTTAGACGGAGTATCTTAAACAACAGAAATGTCTTTTCTCGCAGTTCAAGATCAAGGTGTCTGCAGCGTTGTTTTCTGCTATGGGCTTCTCTCCTTGATTTGCAGTGGCCACCTTCTGGCAATGTGTTCACAGGGCCATGTCTCTGTGCATGCGTGTGTTTGGTGTCTCTGTCTGTGTCCTAATCTCTTCTTCTTATAAAGATACCAGTCATGGGGCGCCTGGGTGGCTCAGTGGGTTAAGCCGCTGCCTTCGGCTCAGGTCATGATCTCAGGGTCCTGGGATCGAGTCCCACACCGGGCTCTCTGCTCAGCAGGGAGCCTGCTTCCCCCCTACTCTCTCTGCCTGCCTCTCTGCCTACTTGTGATCTCTCTATCTGTCAAATAAAAAAAAATCTTTAAAAAAAAAAAAGATACCAGTCATATTGGATCGTGCTTACATTAACGATCCCATTTCAACCTAATTAATTATTTGAAGGCCTTATCAGTTGCATTTTGAGGTAGCAAGGGTTAAGAGTTCCCCATATGAATGGGGAGGGTCACAATTCATCCCATAATAGTATGGAACATGTATTTTATTTTTGTTTGCTTGCTTTGGTATCAGCTTCATGGTACCCTGCACAGAGCTGGGCATGCAGTTGGTGCCTAATTCATATTGAGTGATTGATTAGTAACTTGGCTAGAAGCCTTGGTGGGGAAGAATCCATAAAGCAATGAGTAAAATGGATTCATCTTTCTCTGGAGTTGACTGTGGTTGTCTCATGTTCATCAGATTGATTAACTGATCAGTTATTTTCAATTCTAAATAACCCAGGCATTAAAAATCCACAAGACACTTACTCCAAAACATTATAAAGCATTAAGCTGCTTGAGGCCTGAACTCTTAACAGTTTGACATTTCCTTTAAAAGCTGTTGGAATTCCTCTCTCCAGGAAGCCCAGTCAGAGGGAGCTTAGTGTTTTACTTATCCAAGTCTTTGCAGCAATGAATTAAACATGTATCGAAAAGGGAGGCATCAAATCGTGCAGCATCTTCCTCTCCCATGCTGAGCTGGCACGTCCCAAGGGCAAGGCCAATCAGCCTCGTCATGGAGCGGCAGAGTCAGACAGACTTATTGGAGAGGAGGAAGAAAGTGAAGAAAACCCTTTCCCTGGCAAAGAAAGAGACTGATTTCTTAGCTCATCATCCCAGACAGGTCTGCTGAGACTGTTTCTTTGGCTCCCACCAGCACCGGCCTGACCTCTGGGGGATTTGGTAGGCATGTAGGGACTGGGAATGAGGGAAGGAAGCAGGAGATAGGCCCTGCTATCAAAAGTTTGTAAAGGAAGGACACAAAACACACCTGGCCAGACCCTACTAATAACCATCCATTCTGTTCACCACACACTTTCAATTTTGCAGAGCACATTGACATTGACCACTTGATTTCACCCTTATGACAACTTAGGAAATAGACAGAACTGCTAATATTTCTCTGTCATTATAGATAATGAAAAAAGAAGCTCAGAAAGATGGGGATGCATACAAACCACTGGCGGGAGGTAGAGCCAGGACTAGGATCCAGGGTTTCAGACTCCAAACTCAGGACCCTTGCAACAGACTGGCCCTCCTTGGGTTAAGAATTTACTTTCCTGCCATCCGGATTTTATATAGGGAGAAGGAGGGGATTATTTGCACTTCAGATTTTAGAATCCAAAGGTAAACTTAGAAATCATCAGAAGAGAGTACAATAATTCAGGGAAAAACCCAGCAGGACACCAAAGTTCTGTTTTTTACCCCCCATAATTCACTTTGTAAAACCATCTCTGTAAGCTTGCCTTGCTTCTGCCTCTTCTATAACATTCAACTTAATAGTGACACAGGAGGCCTCCCTGTGCTGAGCCTTGCTTACCTCTCTGGTGTCCTCTCTCTGGGTCTCCACCATAGTGCCATAATCCAGCTAACAGGATGATGAAGAGTTCCTGGAACATGCCAAAATGGTTCAAACCCCAGCCTTCTAACACTTGCTCTTCCGCCTCACAGAACATTTTAGTCTCATATTCCCTCCATTCTCCCAGTCTGTCAGTTCCTTCCTGGTCTCCCTTCTTTCCCTACCATGCAGGACTCCATGACTAAGCATACAAACCTCTCCCTCTGCATTGCCTTCCATATGCTGACACCCCTATCCTTCTACCACCCCCACCCAACCAAATGCCAACTGGGGAACAGCACGACAATCTCTGCTCCTACAATTTCCAGTCTCTGCAACCCCACTTATCAGTTCTCTCCCTTGTCCTTGATCCAGTCTCTCTCACATTCCTCTCAAGGACTTTTCCAGATTTTTCCCTACCATACTCAAGCCCTTTACTCCACCCTGCTTGTCTCACTCCTGGTGGAGAATTTTGCCTCTTACCTCACTGAGAAAATTGAGGCCGTCAGGGTAGATGTCTCCAACTTCCTACTCCCTCAGCCCCCATACCTACAGTCTCACCTCCATCCACACTGATTTCTCCTTTCTTATCCTTCAGTTTCAGAAGATGAGGTCCCCTTCTCTTGTTTAAGAACAACACTTTGAGCTAGGCCTTGGACCTACCCCTCCTGCTCCCTCTAGGATCTTACTCTGTCAGATGATTCTTCTCCCCTTGTTCTCTTTTTTTCTCTCTCTCAACTAGGTTCTTTCTCTCAGCCTAAAAATTTGAGCCTCTCTCAAAAGAAAACAAAGTGAAAACAAATCAAAACATTTTTATGGCCCTTGGTCCCCTCTATCCACTATTCAGTCTCTTTGCCTCTCCTCATCTAATTTTCTCAGAAGAGTTATTTTACATTTGCTATCTCCATATTCTTAATTTCAATTCACTTCTCAACCAACTGAAGTCTGGCTTCTGTTCCTCTCCTACCACTCTACTAAATTCTCTCACTAAAATCACCCACTACCTACTCATTTCCAACCCAATGGGCAGTGCTTAGTCCTTCCCAGATTTCTCTGCAGTTTTTGATATTTGTGATCATTCCTTCTTTAAAGAAAAAAAAACTTTCGGCTTCAATGGCTTCCTATTCTCCTTGTAGTACCCTGTGTACATGTCTGTGTGTGAGCTCCTCTTCTTGCACTTGCCTCCTCACTGTTGGTATCCCCCACAGCTGTCCTTAACCCACTGCTTTTTTCATGGCTAATCTCTCCCTATGTGATCTCATTTGCCTTCATGCTGGTGATTCCTCTTTTGGTTGGGATTTAAAGAAAATTAAAACAAACCCTTGCTCAGATTATCCTCAGGTGGCTGGGTGTTGACTTGAGGGCACACATAGGCAGATGGGAACTCTGTCAGGGAATGAAGGAACTTGAAGAATGCACAAGTCCATCCATCTTTTTCTTGGGCCACATGCTCACTTTCCCTGTCTCTTTGAAGCTTTTTCTCCAGTGTCTACTCTGCTCTTCTCTTTCTACTTCCCAACATCCTCTGCTTACACATGGTTTCCTTTCCCTTCTTCAGCTTCAAATGTTCTCAGCTTCTGGTGTCCCAATTTTTTTTACTACCTTCCAGCTTCATCTCTTAGTGTTAACAAGAATAACTTGACAGAGCAACTTGACAGAACAACTCTGTCAAGGGCTGGGCACAAGAAGCCCTAGAGATAGTTGGAAATGCAGACTAAAAGACTGTCAGCTGGGTCACTGCTGACAGCTGTAGCAAAAGGGCAGCAGACTGTAAGAGGATGAGGTCCTGCTTGGCTGCTGGACCTAGAGATGGGATAGCCATCAGGTTATTAACAACCATAACTAGGCTGTGGGGGGCCCAGAGGTGTGACTGCTTCCACCTGGCTAGGATTCCACTTTTCAAATAAGCCATGTCTTCACACATCTGTGAGTAATGGTGCCATTCCGAAGTTGAAGCCAGAGTCCTATCAACCAATCCCAGGGGTCTTGGCTTTTAAACTACATAGAGAAAAGACAAATGGCAAGGGCTTTGAGATAAGAGGCTAAAAAGCTAGAAATTATGAGTGTGGGCTTGACTCAAGGAAGTCTAATCCTAAGTAGAAGCAGAGAAAAGCCCCTTCCTCCTGAATACACAGCTCCTCCATCCTCCTGTAATCCCCCAACCACTCCTAGCCCAGACTTCCCCATTTCTATCAAGGGTGTCAATGGCTTCTCAGTCACCAGGCTCTTCTTCACACTTCATCGTTAATTAGTCAAAACTTTCCTAATCTTTCTACAGAATTTCTCTTTGTCCATCCCCAGTTAAGTTTCTATCATCTCACATTCAGGCTGACATATAACCCAGCTGCCTCCTAAAGCCCAAGGTCTTCAGTGGCTCCAAGAGGTCCAACAGATGAAATCTGTACTGCTGGTCCCATGCTTTCTTTCTAATTTTGTTTCTTATTATCTCCAGCATGAACATTTTAAAAAATTTTTATTTTTAAGTGATCTCTACACCCAATGTAGTGCTTGAACTCACAACCCAGAGACTGAGTTACATGCTCTATCTACTGAGCCAGCCAGGTTAATGAACCCTTTATTTCTATCAACCTAGAAACTCTCGATCCTCTGAACACTCCCCCCATCCTGCCCCACTGCCCTTATGCTGTCATACCTATGGGCCTGACTAGGGGATTCCTTCCACTTGGAATATTCTTCACCAATCTCTCTTCCCAGGACATCACAGTGGTAAATATTGTTCAATCCATACTCAGAGTCAAGTCTGGCCCCTGTCATTTATGATATATCAGTATGATACTGGGCAAGTTATATTGCCCCTCTACCCAAGCTTCAGTTTCTTCATCAGTAAATGTGAAAGAAAACAATACCATTCAAGGCTGTTGGGAGAAATACATAATTTTTTTTAAAAGTATCAGTACTCCTTATTGCAAACAATAAAAAACAACTCTAGTTATGTTCAGAAGAGGAATTTATTGAAAGGGTAGCAGGTTACTCAGAGAATCAACTGAAGGACTAGATAGCCAGTTTGGAAAAGGTCAGAGACCAGGGAAGGCTAAGAAGGGTAACCCTCAATTAGCTCACATCTCAGGACCAGTCTAGTTAAAACGCCACCTGTTGACCCTACTATACCCCTGGTACCACCCTTGGACTCCTGGCCTATCCCACCTCTGTCTTTTCAATAATTCCTCAGGATTCAGAGTCCTGGGAAGGAAAATCAGCTTGTGCCTGTGCTCTCAGATCCATGGGGCTAGAAGAGGGAATATCTGACCTCTCTGCTTCCCATATATACACAGCCTCATTCCTGGTATATGCTTAAGTGCTCAGGAAATGGTAACTTTCATGTTAAATCTTTTCCATCTTTCAAGGCTCAACTCAATAACAGCAATAATATCTCCCTCAGTTTCCAATACCCTTAAATGTTGAGATTCTCACTCAATCGTCCCAAGTACCTTGACGGGCAGGAAGGGAGCCAGCTGGGACAGAACTTGCTAGCCGTAGAGAATACAGAGCCAGTAAGTGACAGATTGAAAGCCAGATCTTCTTTCCATTAAGTTCTATAACAGTAAAATGTATGTGGTGATTACTAGGGGCCATGCACTATTTGAAGAGTCTGCATGTTTGAATTTATCTAATCTTAATATAGCAACGAGATAGACATTGTGTAGCCCAATGTTATGGGGCAGGGTGGGGGGAACCGAAGAACGGAGTGGTTTAATAACTTGCCAAGACCATACTGCTAGTACGTACCAGATTTGAGGTCAGACAGTGCAGCCTTAGGTCTATCCTCTTAACTGCAACATCCAAGCCAGGGTGGCTTCAGTATCTAAGTTCTTAATTGCCATGCCATAGTGCATTGCAACTCTTAGATTCTTTTTCTTACAGACTAATACTCCTTCTTCACTGACCAATCCAATCCTTCCAGCTAGAAGTGATGCCTCATACTCAGTTCATCTCCAACAAGGTAGAGACATATCCTTTACGAGACATTAAGTTCCTTGAGAGCAAGGTGCTCTATCACTTTCAGCGCCTCAGCAACTGTTGAGCAAGTGAATGATTGAGGAAAAAGACAAATGAATTTAACTATGAAAAAATGGGCACTGGGTTCGGGACCAGAGTTGGGGGGAGAAGCACAACTCTGGTCAAATTCCATGTCAGGGACTTTGAGGATTCAGGCCTGGGGATGGATAGGAGGCTACCTGAGCATCCCAAAGCTTAACAGAAACCCAAGGTTTGCTGATGATCAGATCCCATCTTAGTTTGCTAAGACCAGCATAACAAAACACCACAGAGTAGCTGGCTTGAGCAACAGAAATATATTTCCTCACAGTTCTAGAGGTTAGAAGGCCAAGATCACGGTGCCAGCAGGATTGGATTTCTTTGAGGCCTTCCTCCTTGGCTTATAGATGACTGCCTTCTTGCTGCCTCTTCGAGGGGTGGTCTCTCTGTGTATGATCTTGGGCTCTCATTTGTGCGTCCCAAATTTCCTCTCATAAAGACATCAGTTAGATTGGATTAGGGCCCACCCTAAGGCCTCATTTTAACCTAATTACTTCTTCAAAGGCCCTGTCTCCAAATATAGTCACATTCTGAAGTATTGGGGGTTAAGGCTTCAAAATATAAATTTGGAAGGGATACAATTCAGCTTTAAAATGGACCCCATCAAAAAAAATGGACCCTATCTTCTGTGGCACCCTTGGCTTTCTTCCAACTTGGGTAGCAGGGAAATTGGTGTGGAGTGCAGGCAAATGCATTGAGTCACCTAGGTCTTTTTTCACATACCCTGGGAGTTAAGGCCTGCGTGGCTCAATGCATTTGCCTCAACCAAGAAGTGGGTAGGCAGTATCCTTTGAGACTGGACTTAAGGTTAAACAGGACAAGGCTGGGATTTTAGTGCTCCCTTTCCAGATAGACACAAAATGAAAATTGTGCCATCTGGCTTTTAATATTCCACTTGGGTGCTGTCTATTTAGTTAATAAAAGAAAACCCTAATCGCTGTCCTTTGCTAAGTGAGCTGTTATAACATCTGTTTGAAACCCCACCCACACAAGTAATTAAATAAGCACAGTGTCCTTTGGGGATGAGGCAGGGAAGTCATAGCTGTACTCCCAAAGTTCTCCAGCTGTCCAATTCTCACCCTCCCAGAGTGCTAGTTCATTTGGCAACTATTTACTCAATGCCTGTTAACCAGTCCCAGGGGGAGGAGGTGCGAAGAGAGAGAGAGAGAGGAGAAAGAGACGGACTTACAGTTCTTGCCCTTAAGGAGCAGACAGTCTAGTTGGGGGCGGGGAGGGGGGAAGGCTGGGATGCAGATAATACAGTACAGTGATCAGTGTTCTGATGAGAAGGGGCATCTCGCCTGGCTTTGGGAGCCAGAGCAGGTCTTCCCAGAGGAGAAAGGTGAAGAGCCCAGTCCTGAAGAAGTAGAAGTATGTTAAGGATGGGGACAGGCTGGGGTACTGAGGTGACTAGACTGAAAGCGTGGGCAAGTATGTGCACCGATCCAGGGACTGTCATGCCCAGTTTGTCTATGAGAAAACCCTAGACCTTTCATTCACACTGCATGGTGTCACTTACACAAAATTGTGTTATTCCATTTTTGTTTTCAAAGCCTTACCCCTACCCTTTGAAACAGGTAGAACAGGGTTTACCATTCCCTTCTGGCAGATAAAGAAACTGAGGCTCAGAACAGTTAAGTTGCCCCAATTCACAGAACCCTTAAGCGAAGCAAGCCAGGCTGGAATTCAGACCCTTTGAGACTTGGTCCTTGCTTTCACACCCCCAGGGAGAACCTGCCAGCCAACTCCCCTGGCCACGCCCCCCACTGTGGGATACTGTGCTTCTTACATCCCCCTGGGGGAGCTTTCTGATTTGTCTCCACCTTCCATAGTCACCCTTTCTAGGCCACACCTACTCCCCTGTACCCAGCCTTTCTCTTATTTCAAGAATGTCTTCATGCAGAGGGGCTTTTTAAAGGTTCTATTCTAGGGGGTGGGTGGGAGGTGAGGGCAGAATCTGCTCACTAACCTAATTTACTAATACCTGCTGAGAAATCTGGGAAATGATTGTCATTCCTCCCAGATAACAGTTCGCTTTAAGAGAAGATCTCAGTGCACAAAGGATGGATGCCAATGGGGGGAATTTAGCATTTTGCCCTATTTTTGAAGCACCCTCAGATCCTACCATTTAAGTGAGTGCCCCCACCCTGTAACATCTGGGACCAACCCCACCTGGGTGAACTAGTAAGCTACTCAGCTAGTCCTTTGTGCATAAATTAGACAAGTGCCTTCTTCTCTCTGAACCCCTCATACCCAGGGACTGCATCGCCTTGACTCACAGCTGGAGACTGGTCTCGTGGCCTGCTAGCAGCAAGAGCACCCCCTCAGAGAGTCAGCCTGGGCTGAGCTAACAGCACACTCCTGCCTCATCTGGAGGGCACCCCCACCCTCACCAGGGGTGCTGCCATCCCATGCTTCTAGGGAGCTGAAGCTTCCCTCTCATTCCCCTTGAGGTCTCTGGTGGTCTTAGGTGGGAACCTGGAGGCAGCCGGCCCACATTTGTCAGGAGGGGAACACAGAAATCACTGAGCACACATGCTCTCTGCTGACCAAGGGGCCTAGGGAAGGTCTGCTCAGGCTCCTGGTAAGACCCCAGGAAGAGAAAGAAGGAGAAAGCCTATGAAGTCCAGAAGGGAGAGCGGCTTTCTGTAGGAAGGCTTTATGCCTGGCATGAGCTGGGGGAAAGCAGTCTTGTCCACTAGCTGGGGAAAGGGACTGAGCCCCGTGGAGGCCTGGGGGCACTGGGAGGGAGGCAGGGGGTTCATTCCACACTTTGTCCTTGTCATCTCTCTCACACTGACAGGTACGCCAGGTGAGTGCTGACTCCTCTCTCAGTGAGCCTTTTATGGAGTCCTCTGCCTGGCTGGAGAGGGAAGTCCTTTGGTAATCCACACCCCTGGCCCTTAGGCCTGAGCCCCCGGGCCTGATTTGCCCTCTGGGATTCTCCCACAGAGCTCCCTCTGGCCCCTGGTCTGTCCTGTCCAGGCCCTCAGCCAGCCCTGCCTTACCCCCCACCTCCTACTTCCCTGGTGAGGGTTTCACAGCTTAACTATTTCCCCTTGCTATAAAACTGCCTGGCTAATTTAGCCCTCTGGCCTTGATCTTCCAGGTGGGGAGTATATCTCTCCCCCTTCCCTTTATTTTCTCTCTTTCTTTTCTGGAATCTGTTCGCCTTCCCTGAGTCTTCACAACTGGAACTGAAATCAGAGCTGTAGAACACACCAAGTCAGTGGTGTAATGAAACTAAATCTCTGTGCAAAATGCTTATTCATGTTGTATTCCAAATGCTGTTTTGTGCACCGAAGCTTTTACCAGCTACTGAGCCACTGGAGAAACAAGTACTAAATGTAAATCAAGTTAGACCAGACACAGGTCCCATTCGAAATGACTGGTCAGAAAGGGAAATCCAAACAGTAGAGTGGAAAGGGAGTTACTTTTTTTTTTAAGATTTTATTTATTTGACAGACCAGATCACAAGTAGGCAGAGAGGCAGGCAGAGAGAGAGGAAGAAGCAGGCTCATGACCTGAGCCGAAGGCAGCTACTTAACCAACTGAGCCACCCAGGCATCCCTCTATCAGGGTTTCTTTAATTGTATTGTCACAACATGCAAGAGTTGTCTTTTTTATTTACCATGTATCCCAGCTCCTAACATAGTTCCTGTCACTATGCCTATCACAAGGCTTAGTAGATACTCAACAACAGTTTGTTGAAATGATGAGTTAATGAGTAAGAATTGTCTGAATCCCCTCTTAGTGATTGAGAAGGGAGGAAGAAAGTACTGGGGAAGCAGTGGAGTTGGATGGGCCCAGGAGGGCTGCCAGACCAAAACTAGAGCCACTGTTGAGGTCCTGAAGGGACAGCCAGAGGAAATGCAGTACATACAACATTTGAGCTAAGACTTTGAGGAAGAATGGCACCACTAGATGGCAAAAGGAAAGCTATAAAAGAGAACAGAGCCAAGAGTCAGAGGCAAAATGGAAACCCAACTGGCAAAAGAGTGATCAGGCTGAGAAGAAATGAGAAGGGACCTAGACAACTGTCAAGAACTGGAGAGAGAGCTGTTGCTGCCTAGTGTAAAGCAGAAGGATTGACTAAGAGCTGAGAGTTTACATGAGGCTGAAGACCATGTCAGTAATCTGCAAGCCTGGGTAATCTTCTCAAGAAGTCTTTAAGAACAGAAAATGTAGATTACAGGACTGATTCTGGGTGGAGGCTTATAGGGCATCTGCATCAAGGTCCAAGAACAAGTGTCAAAAGAGTAAGAGAGCTGGCACAGTGATATCTTATAATGTAAGAATGGAAATTAGAGCTTAGAGTTTTAGAGATAGAGTGGTTCTGGGTGATGATGAGGTTCACAGTGTGGTTAAGGCAGTGGTTGAAAGGAAGCCGAGCTGAAGATAACCTGAAATGAAGGAGTCAAGGAACCAAGATTTGGGACTTCCATATCAGGGCAGGGGTGGAGGGGGTGGAGCCCTCAGGCTAATGATAGAATTTGGGGTAGAGGAGAGTACTAGAATCTTCCTTGGATCTGGGGTAGTAACCAGGATGCAGATAAATTATAAAAGTGAAGAGGCACAGAGAGTAAATTGTGTGAGGATCAAAGACAGAATGCGCAGGAGAGTAAAAGTAAAAAGAGTAAAAAAAAAAAGGCAGGCACCAAGAAGATGCTGGTGCAGTATCTTGCTTTCAGGCTTTGGAAGAAAGAACAATGCACACAGGAGAGGGCTCCAGGAGAAATGTTTTAGTTTGAATTGTCCCCCAAATCAGACTCTGAGGTAAGGATTTCAGCATAAGTAGTTTGTTTGGGAAGTGATCACAGGAAATACCTAACAAGGAATGGGGAAGGGCCATAGGGAAAGGAAGAAAACCAACGAAAGGGCATGTTATCAAGCAAATTACCACTGTGGATAACTAGAACTTAATCATGCTGAGGAATGCTGAGGAAGTGGTGTAGAACATGCACTCAGAGTTATTCTACCTGAAGGATAACCTACTGCTGTAAGTCACTGATTCAGAGCTGTCCTAGGGAGGTTGTTCAACCCCTGGCACTTCTGGCTTTCTCTGTGTTCAAGCCAAGAGGGCTCTGGAGGCCATAGAAAACCCTCCAGGCAAAGAGATTCAAGGGCTGGCAGTTGGAAGCCAGGCTGGCACAGATAGAAATGGTAAGGGCCCAGGGACGTGGGAGTGCACCACCAGCAGTGTCTGCTACAGGAGGCAACGTGCAAGTAGGGAGCCAGAACAAAGAACTGGAGAGACCATTCTATAAAGACCACTCTATGAGAGTGAAAGGCCTAATCTACTTCAGAATGGACATTTCAAAAAAATAATTGTGTTCATTCTTTACCTCGGCGTGCAGATTCTTTAACACCATATAATGCTCAACACAGATTCAGATTTCCCCCAGTTATTCCAGAAACATCCTTTATGGCTAGTTTGTCCAAATCAGGATTCAGTCCACAGTCATGTATTCATCTCATGATGTCACTTAAATCTCCTTGAGAATACTCTTTGAATTTCATGTTGTGTTTACATATTGAGGAGATCAGGCCAGCTGTTCTGAAGAAATGTCTCACTTGGGGGCACCTGGGTGGCTCAGTCATTGGGCATCTACCTTCAGCTCAGGTTATGATCCCAGGGTCCTGGGATGGAGCCCTGCACTGGGCTCCCTGCTCAGCAGGAGGCCCACTTCCCCCTCTTCCACTCCCCCTGCTTGTGTTTCCTTTCTTGCTGTATCTCTCTGTCAAATAAATTAAAAAAAAAAAAAGAATGTCCCACTTGTGGGATTTGTCTATGTGTTCATTTGTGATGTTATTTAGCCTGTTCCTCAATCTCCTATGTTTCCTGTAAACTGGACATTAGGTCCAAAGGCTTGATCATATTCAAGTTAAATATCTTTAGCTAGAATACATGAATGTGGTGTTACATCACATACAACAGCACTGTGGTCAGGAGACACACGTCTGGTTGTTCCCCTGGTAGTAATGCTATGATTGACCACTACATCAGCATGATGGCAGCCAGGTCCATTGCATAGGTAAGTTGGCCTCTTGGTCCCCCCAAAATAGTCAGTGGACTATTTGTTTGGCACCATACAAATATCCAGCTTCCCATCAGCAAGTCATGTAGTAGTTTTAATCCCACTTGAAAATCCTTGTCTGGATTGATGAATTCACATCAGGGTGGAAAATGGTTTTCAAATTCTATTACTCATCTATATTTACTAGCCAGCATTCTTCAGGAAAAGAGAACTTCCCTTATTCAACCATGGCTACCCTAGTGCAGTGGGTGAGAGCATGGACTTTAGAGCCCAGATTATCTGGATTCAAGTCCTGGTCCCACCACTCGCTAGTTGTGTAACTAAGTCACTTAAACTTTAGGTCCCTCAGGGCGCCTGAGTGGCTCAGTGGGTTAAAGCCTCTGCCTTCGGCTCAGGTCGTGGTCCCGGGGTTCTGGGATCAAGTCCCACATCTGGTTCTCTGCTCAGCAGGGAGCCTGCTTCCTCCTCTCTCTCTGCCTGCCTCTCTGCCTCCTTGTGATCTCTATCTGTCAAATAAATAAATACAATCTTTAAAAAAAAAAACTTTAGGTCCCTGAATTTCTATATATGTAAAATGTGGTTGCTACGAAAATTAAATGAGGTAATATTAGTAAAGCCATAAGAATAAGACCTGGCACATAGTTAGTGCTATAAAAATGTTAAATAAATAAAAAAGTAAAACTATGGCTATTTAGTTATATTGAAATACAGTTCCTACTGGAAAGGCAGGATAAATGCTTAATTCTTTCCCTTTAATTACCAAGTCTCAAAGTAGGGATTTGGTTTAATAGCTGCCACAAGGGGTGACAAATAAGCAGAAGGAACATTAAAGAGCTCAGGGAAAGATCTGGGAGGGAGGGCAGCTGGGAGAGGAGCCCAGAATGAGGACATGCTAAGCAGTGTGGGGCTGGGAGAAGAATACTGGAAATCACTTTCTCCACCTTTTTTCTCCATTCCACAGAGCTTCAGTCAAAATCACACAGGTCTGGGGCAACTAATGGAGATAAGAAACAGAGCTCCTATTTAAAGGACAGGTGCTTGGCCATTCACACACATCTGCAAAAGATAGCCATGCTTTCTCTTCATTTGCTGTTATGACAATACAGTTGCATTATTTTAATATAATATATATTATGTATGTATTATATGAAATAGAAGTTTTCATTCATTAAAAAAACGTTGGAATGAAATAACACAAAACTTATTCTAGCCCTATCATCTTGATTTGTTAAACAAAATAACAAGTCCCCATTGGGGGATCCACTTAAAAATGTCCCTAGTTAGAGCTGGCTTCTTGGGTATGGGATTTGGGCAGTATCACGGAACGCCACTGGCAGTAAAGCACAGGCCTGTTTAATGTCCTGCTGTCACTGTCTTGAAATTCCTGAACAAAGGACCCCACATTTTCATTTTGCAGTGAACCCTGCAAATTATGTAGCCAGTCCCCTTGCTGGGGCTTCTCTGGGCCCTGACCCTGATCCCAGGCAAGCTGCCAGGCTGTACCTGCAGAATGGTGCAGGTAGATAGCTCTTTGCATTTCTAAGCTCTCTCTTATTTAATTCTTGGGCTGCTCTACACCTTGCTCTTCTTACTGGCAGCTTTTTGACTTGGTTACTTGTGTGGCTTGTTCAGTCTACAGTCCCCTTCCTTTTTCCTTCTTCAGAAACATTGATGAAATGCATTTCTCTGTGGGCGATGCTCCTTCCCTCACCCCCAGGAACACGCTCTCACCAGAGCTGTGAGGATTGTCTGTCTTGTCCTCTTCCCCCTCAGTCTGAGTATTCTCTGTATTGCTTGTTGCTTGTTACTAAAATAAGCCAAATAGCCAAGAAAAGAAAAGAAACCACCCCAGCTCTCCCAGGCAAGCGTTTTATCGATGCGTAGACCAGCTCAGCTCTGAGGCTCTGGGACAGTTGAATACAAGTGGGGGCTGGGTTGGAAGAAAAGCAAAGCAAAAAGAGGAAGCTCTGAAAAGGGGAACATTATCCAGTTCCTCTCTCTGTCTCTCCACAGGAGCTGCCTCCAGCTTTATGCCAGACAGATGAGGAGCTAATTCTTAAGGAGCTCCAAGGGAAAGCCACATCATGGGGTTTTGCCTTATAAAAAGTTTAAGATTTCTGTCCACTTACTGTTCATTTTGTATCGCCAAACACCTTTCCAGAATGATCAATATCACTTCTTCAACACACCAAACTCGAATCTTCATCCTTTCCCCATCTACTGCTATCCCCTACCCCATATTTTTATATATGTGATTCCTGTTCTGATTCCTTGCTCTATCTATCTATCTATCTAGCATCATCTATCTATATACCAGCATTCTCCTATTCAGATGGGGCTTTATGTCTAAGATTATGCCTCTTGCCCTTCCTCCTTTGGTTCACTCTCTTTCCTCACTGTGTGAACAAAGTTTTCGTTAGGGCTGTGACAATTCCCAACAGTGTATTCTCTTTGCCCATTTTATTATTTTTTGAAGAAATCAATGGTTGAGGGGTGCCTGGGTGGCTCAACCCACCCAGCTTGATTTCAGCTCAAGTCACAATCTCAGGGTTGTGAGTCCGAACCCCGCATCAGGCTCCTCACTGGGCATGGAGCCTGCTTAAGATTCACTTTCCCCCTCTCCCTCTGCCCCTCCCCACTCTCTAAGATAAACAAATGGTTGACTAATCATAGAAAAGGTCATAGTAGCATCAGTAGTAATACTGAGTGCCTCCTATGTGCAAGGCACCATCCATGCATTGCTAATCCTAGTGACAACCCTGTGATTTGGGTTTTCTTGTCCCCATTTTACGGACAAGGAAACAGAGGCTTAAACATCAAGGACATTTGCCTAGAGTGGTTCCCTTTGAAATGACAGAACTGAGATGCTAATGCCACTCAGCTGACACCAATGCTTGGTCACCACTCTGCCAAGCTCTTCCGTTTGAAAGAGAAGACCATGGCATCCTCTTTTGTTTTAATAAAGCCCCATTATTTCGGTAGTCACGGCATGTCCACTTTTTATTTACATGCAGACACTAACTGCTGGCCCACCCCACCTGCACACCCTTCTTTCTATTTGGTTATATATTAGCTTTTACTAGCTGCTTGTTATGTAAGATGCTTCACATGACATCTCTGCTTTGCCCTCTTTCCTACATTTCCTGAAGCCTCATAAAGATCTTTTTTAATGTCCTCATCCCCTCATCCATCAATTTCTATTTTATGGCTTTAGCCCTCCTTTGCTATTTCTCGGTATGGCACTCTCCTGGCCTTCCCTTTGGGGTATTCACCCTTCCTTCTTTGTCATACCCTTTCCACAGGTCACCCTGTCTGTATATCTTGTGTTCAGTGATGTGGGCTCCTTCTATTAGTTTTTCAGGGCTGGCAGAAGGAATGTGAAGTCTGCTCCCAAGTTGTCCTCTCTCAGTATCTTACTTTGAAACACAAAAGCATTAAATTGTAAATCAATTCTGCATTGATCAAGGCTGGCTCCCATCCCCACTGCCTGGTTGCGACCTCTCAATGCCAAAACTATGAGTTTGCTTCTGTGCTTGCTCTATTGTTGTACAAGACCAAGAAAAGGTCCTCATCATTGAGGCTGCACACCCTGTTGGCAGGAGTCAGGCAGGAAAGCTGGCAGCCAAATATTGCTCAGTTCTACCTTTCTTTTCTAATGATAACCTTAACCTCCCTAATTGGCTTCTTTTTTTATTTTCCTGCTCCTCTTGCCTCTTATTCTTCCCCCAAGTGCAGTCAGGGAAGTCTTATCTCTCACATTTCCATGTATTCCTCTTTTCTCCCTATTCTGCTCATTTGTCCCTTTGGTTTGACTCTCACATCGGTCTATTCGGACAATACTTTTGATAGCCTTAAATAGTTCAATAAGCATGTATTGAATGCCTACTATGTGTTAGCTACTAAACAAGGTCCCTTCACCTACCTCGATTTACAGTAACAAAACTCCCTCCAATTCATATAGCTTGAATTTTTACCAGGCCCTGGGTGAGGGGGAGTAGATAATGAGAAAAGAGTAAATGAAGATATATGCTCTCCTTTGATTATTGGCAGCGTGAGGTGCTCTGCATGGGTGTGGTTGGGACAGTCGTTGCTTCACAGGAACTCCCTCTTTCCATCCCAAGACTTTCCATCTCTTTGACATGTATTTCTTCTCCAGACTTTTTCACATCTCCACTTAGATGTCTGATAGGCATCTGAAGTTTGACTGATCCCAAACTAAGCTCATGATTTCCCCAGTCCTCATACCTGTGCCTTTCCCATTCTTCCCCATGCTAGTGAATGCCATCTTGATTCACATACTTAGGCCAAAACATTTGGTGTCATCATTAACTCTTTCTCACACTCCACGTCCAATCCATCAGCAAAGTCTATTAGCTTTAATTGGTTTTGCCTTTAGAATATATGCTGAATCTACCTACTTTTCACTGCCTCTGTTGCTGCCACCCTAGTTGACACTGTCATCCCTTACTGGGACTAGTGCAGTAATCTCCTGTCTGGTCTCTTTGTTTCCCCTTTCCCCCACCCCACACCACAGGCAGAAGGATTCTTAAAAGGGGTCAATCTGATACTTTTAATCCTCAGATCAAAACACTCTAATAGCGCTTCATCAGATTGGGGAAAAAATGGGGCACCTGGGTGGCTCAGTCAGTTAAGTATCTGCCTTCATCTTGGGTCACGATCCCAGGGTCCTGGGATGGAGCCCTGCATCAGGCTTCCTGCTCAGTGGGGAGCCTGCTTCTCCCTCTCCCTCTGCCTGCCAGTCTGCCTGCTTGTGTTCTCTCTCTCTGTCAGATAAATAAATAAAATCTTTTAAAAAGTTAGAAAAAAAATAAATGTCTTACCCCAATCTTCAAGGCCTTTTGCAGATTGGCCCCTGGCTACCTCTACAGATTTGCCTACCTTCTTACCATTCTTCTTTTAACTTACCTTTCTTCACTGGTCTCCTTTGCTATTTTCAAACACATCACACACCTCCAGGTCTTTGCACATTCTGTCCCCTTAGCCTAAAATATGTTTCTCCTAAATATCCATGCGACTCAAAACGTCACTTCATTCAGGATTCTTCAGTCCTCTGAGGGTCTTTCCAGAACATACTGCCTAAAATAACACCATACTCAGTCAGTTCCTAGCTTATTAACCTGCTCTATTTTTATTCATAATCTGATAAGATTATACTATATGTGAAATTGTTTGTTTGTTATCTATTTCTCATCAGAATGCAAGCTTCATGTGGGCAGAAATGTCTGTTTCATTCACATCTATATTCTCAGCTCCTAGAATATCTGGCATATAGTAAGAGCTCACTAAATATCCATTAAATGAGTGGATAGTTATGTGGAAGGGGCCCAACTTGGCACCCTAAATTAGATTCACCCTAAGATTCACATACATCTGGTGTCTGTATGGGGGGTTCAAGAGGGGGGTCCACTGGGAAAACCCTTTGTTTAAAAGCCCAAGAAGCTTCTCAGGAAAGATCTCATCCTAATAGAAGAAAGAACAAACATACAAGATTCCTCTTAGACCTCAGGGTAGAAGGGAAGGGAGGATTTTGAGTACAACTATCAGGCTGTAATTAATCTGGACATTTTATTTATTTTTTAAAGATTTTATTTATTCATTTGACAGAGAATTCACAAGTAGGAAGAGAGGCAGGCAGAGAGAGAGGAGGAAGCAGGCTCCCCACTGAGCAGAGAGCCCAATGCCGAGCTTGATCCCAGGACCCTGGGATCATGACCTGAGCCGAAGGCAGAGGCTTTAACCCACTGAGCCACCCAGGTGCCCCAATCTGGACATTTTAAAATAAGAGTTAACAGCAATCTAACTAAACCCAACTTCAGCAGAAAAAAATAAGGACTGCACTGGTTCAGAAGACTAGGAAGGAGGGTCGGATTGTCAGAGGAACCAGGGTTGGGTACTCAACAGGGCCAGGACTCTCTGTGTCTCTATTTCATCTCTGCCTGTCTTTGATTCTCTTCCCCCATTTGTCTCATCCTCCCTTGTTGTAGATGGTCTTCTCTGTATGGTAAGAAATGTGGCTTCTAAGAGCCACCACTTAGCAGAGACCTTCTATCTCCCAGAGTCCATGGATTTGTTCCAAGGAACATTTCCAACTGGACTTTTTTGATCATGTGTCCATCATTGTGATGAAGTTCTAGAACATAGGTGAGGTTCAGTGGGGCGAGGTCCGGAGCCGATGACCAAGAAAGAATTCTTGAGACACCTTTGGTGCAAAATGGTGGTTTATTAAAGCACGGGGACAGGACCCGTGGGCAGGAAGAGCTGCTGCCCCGGGGATGTGAGGAGTGGGTCTGTTATATATTTGTAAGTTGGGAAGGGGTTAGAGATGATGTAAGTCTCTAAGGAATTTTGGAAGCAAGGTTTCCAGGACCTTGAGGGGCTAGCTATTGTCTGGGGAAAAGGTTATTCATTACCAGTAATAAAACCTTCTCGTGAGACCCTTTAGATGTCTATCAGTGAGCCATATGCTTGGGAATGATTGTCGACACTATCTTGGAGGTTTAGAGATAAAGTTTCCTAAAGGAATTGTTAAAGTAGACTTACAGGATCCTGGTTGGGGGTAGGGGGTTGGTCAGGCTAGGATTGTCCTTTGCCCTTAGCAAAGCCTTAAGGTGGAGGTCAGTCTGCCTGTTTTAAGGGCTTGTCAGTAGGTAAGGAAATTTAATAATTATTCTTCTGCCTCTGTGTCCCACATCAATTTGGTTCAATCAATGTTGCTAGAACAATAGATGTTCTGTGATTGGCCAGGTTTAGTTCACATAACTTATCCCTCAGGGCCAACTCTAAACAAGTTGAAGCCTGTAGGGAGGACTAAAACCCAAATAACGACAACAACACGATTGCTACCAGAAGCTACTATCTTGGTTATCTTCTGATCCAGCTCCCAGGGCTCATACCTGAGTTCTAAGCAGAGAAGGCTACCTAAGACTAAGTACCAATTTAAAGGACTGTTTCACTAAAATCTAAAATCTCTGTGGGGTGCTAAGTACACCGACTACACCAGAAGCATTGGCTTTTATGGTTTCACTTGGGTGGGAGGCAGCTTTTTGACAGTGACAGCAGCAGCAGCCACTGCAGTGCATCAGTAGCTTTGTTATGGGCATCAGAGGCCTTGGCAGCAGTTTATCACCCCAGGATGCTAGAGAAGGAAAGGAGGAAATGGTAGAAGCCACTCGGGAGGTGAAAGGATTCTGTTAATTAACCTATGTGGCAGATCTCTGGGAGGCTCACAGAAATAGTTTGTTAGTGAAAGGCTTTGAAGAGATGCTAATATAGGCTGGGGCAGGGTCAGAGAAATTCCTTTTTGTGGTTATATTGTGAACTTCCAGACTGTTTTCCAGGTCAGAAGGATGTCTCCTGACCATAGAAATGTAAGGAACAGGGACAGGAGATCAGCCTAGTGATGCCTCATCCTTTAGAGTCCCTAGAACTGTGCTTAAGTCGCAAAAATCTGTGAAACTCCATCTTTTTCTGGGGAGGTTCAAAACAGGACAGAGGGTAGATGGGTCCCAGTTCTGGGATCCACTGGCACATCCAAGCCCAGCTACAGTATGGACCACCTAGCAGTTCCCATTCAGAAGATACTTTTCCTACTCTGATTTTATCTCCACCTATTTCCCTTTACTTGGCTTGGTGCACAGCCACAGGCCAACACCACATTTAGACCAAGATTCTCCTGACATTGCCTTCTTCCTGGATTGAACTACTGCAGGTTCATTCTTGCCTATTTATTCAGACTCCAGACTTTGTCTGTGTCTTCCAGCTTGGTTTTACACCCTGGATTAAGACCTTGGCTTCACTCTCATAACTCATGGTAACTAGCTCCTTGGTCAGTTGTCCTAGCTTCCCAATTCACCTGCTGCCCTGACCTGACTGTGAGTCCTGACTTGCATTGTTTGGCAGCAACCCATGACCTAGCATTGACAATGTCCTTCCACCTTACTCCCCTTATCACTTGAATTGCATTCTCTACCCACCCTTAGAATATAAAGATGCTGCTCACGTTGATACATAATGTCTTCATATTTCAGCAGCTTGTCTGGCTGAAGAAACCTTCATAACTTCCTCTGGCAATCCATTCGACTGTCTAATCATGCTGATAGTCAAAGTTCTTCCTTCTGTCATACCATTTAGTAGAATCCTGAATGCTGCTGAACAATAATCATTCTAAGTGTCACCCACCTGGGAGAGATGAAAAGAGTGACCCTCAGTCCTCAGATTCTCCTATGTGCCCAGAATGTAGAAATGCCTGTTTGCAATGGAAAAAGTGGTCCCCTGAGCATATGTCATTGATGGGCCAGGGGAGCTATAATAGTCACTCCTAGCGCTTATTGGGATAAGATGGGGAACCAACAGGATGACTCTGTGGCTCCTGGGCAACTGAGGTTCTTCAGGAAGAAATACTGAAGCTGGAGGTGGAAGAAGGCACCCTTCTGTGGTTGGATGAAAGCAGTGAGAGTGCCTATATAATGCAACTTATAATGTCCAGTCCAGTGCCTGGCAAAACAGATCCCTTTTCATTCAGTTTTACTTCCCTCCACTTCAACTGTCACTGTCTGGTCACCCTGCTCAAGTCCAGGTGCACCAAACTCATTCTGCCTAGACAACTGCAAAACTCCCATCTTGTTTTCCTGCCATCATTCTTGCTCTCTTCTATTCTATTTTCTTCACAGCAGTGAGGAAAGATCACAGAGTAATCTGTTAAAAATGTAAATCAGATCATGTCACTATCCTGCTTAAAACCCTTCAAAAGCTTCTCATTTCTCCTAGAATGAAATCCAAACTTCTTCCCATGGCTTATAAGGTCCTCCATGATCAGGACTCTGTCCACCTCTCAGACCTCTGCTGGGCCCACTATCTCTCTTCCTCACTATATTCTAGACACACTGAATCAATTTCATTTCCTTCTATGTGCTAAGTTCTTTCTTCTCTTGAGGATATTTACATATGTGGTGCCCTTTGCCTGGAATGCTCTTTCCTGGGCTTTTCTCAAGGCTAGATCCTTCTCAGTTCTTAGTTCTGAGCTATAATGTAACCCTGCCCACACTTGCAAAATAAGTTCTCTCCCCTACTGCTTATTTCCTTCTTTAGCATTCATCATAATTGCAGCTCTTTGATGTGTCTATTTACTCAAAGTTTGTCTTCCTCACTAGAATGTAAGGTCCAAGAAGGCATCATGTTATCCCCAACCTTAGTGTAGCACCTGGCATATAACAGGCATTCAAAAAATATACGTTGAATTCATGCTTTTAAAAGTAAGTATTCAAAACATAATTTTTGATGAATGGGTAAAATATGAAAGATATCCCAGGACATTAAAAAGAAAATAGAGGAATATTATCAACAACTATGTGCACCAACCTGAAAACTTAAGGTGAAATAGATTCAAGGAAATAACATTTCCTTGAAAGACACAGGCACCAAAACTCAAACAAGGAGAAACAGATAATCTGAAAATGCCTATATTGATTAAAGAGATTGAATAAATAATTAATAACCTTCCAAAAGAGAAAGCAACAAGTCCAAATGGTTTTACCATTAAATTCTACCAAACATCAAAGGAAGAGATGATTTCAATTCTCAATAATGTGTCAGAAAACCAAACCAGAGGGAATGCTTCCTAACTTGGTCTGTGAGGCCAGCATTATCCTAATATTAAATCTAAACAAAAACATTGCAAAAAATGAAAACTACAGACCAATATCTCTCATGAACATAGGTGCAAAGATCTTTCTAATTTGATTTATATATTCAACTCCATCCCAATCAAAATCCTGGAGAGTTCCTTTGTGATATTGACAAACTAATTCTAAAGTTCAAGTGGAAAGGCATAAGACACCAGATAACCAACATGGTATTGAAACAGAAGCAGAAGAGGAAGAAGGGAAACAAAGGGAAAGAAGAAGAAGAGAGAAGAAGAGGAAGAAGAAGGAAGAGGAGGAGGGGGGAAGGGAGGAGGAGGAGGAAAGGAAGGAGGGGAAGAGGAAGAGGAAGAAGGAGGAGGAGGAGAAGAGGGAGAAAATAAAGTACAAAGACTAGACACTATCCAACTTCAAGACTTGATTACAGATAATCAAGAAAGTGTGGTATTGGCACAAGAATAGACAAATAGATCAATATAACAGAGTAGAACACCCAGAAATAGGCTTATACAAATATAGTCAACAGATCTTTGACATAAGATAAAGACAATTCGGGACACCTGGGTGGCTCAGTGGGTTAAAGCCTCTGCCTTCAGCTCAGGTCATGATCCAAGGGTCGTGGTATCGAGCCCCACATCAGGCTCTTTGCTAGGTAGGGAGCCTGCTTCCCCATCTCTCTCTCTCTCTCTCTCTGCCTGCCTGTGATCTCTCTGTCAAATAAATAAATTAAATCTAAAAAAAAAAGATAAAGACGATTCAATGGAGGGAAAAAATAACTTCCTCAACAAAAGGTGGTTAAAAATCAAAAAGCAAAAAAAAAAAAAAAAGGAAAGAAAAAGAAAAAGGGAGAAAAAAAGAGTGAACCTAGACACTGACCTTACACTTTTCCCAAAAATTAACTCAAAATGGCTCTTAGACCTAAATGTAAAATTGTAAAACTATAAAACTTATGGAAGATAACATAAGAGAAAATCTAGATTACCCTGGGTTTGGTGATGACTTTTCAGACACAGCACCAAAAGCATGGCTCATGAAAGAAAAAAGGTAGTTAAGTTGGGCTGTAGTAAAAGTAAAAACATCTTCCCTGTGAAAGACACTGTTAAGAGAATGAAAAGACAAGCCATGGACTGGGAGAAAATACTTGCAAAACACGTATTAGAAGAAGGACTAATATCCAAATGTAAAAGAACTCTTAAAACTCAACAATAAGGAAAAAAACTAATTAAAAAAATGGGTGAATGATCTGAACAGGCACCTCACCAAAGTAAATATACAGATGGCAAATTAGCATATGAAAAGATGCTCAATATCGTGTCATTAGAGAATTGCAAATTAAAACAAATGAGATACCACCTACTACATATCTATTAGAATGGCTGGAAAACCAAAACATTAACAACAACCAAAGCTTACAATGGGGACATGGAGGAACCAGAACTCTCATTCGTTGCTGGTGGAAAGGCAAAATGGTGCAGCCACTTTGGAAGAGCTGGCAGTCTCCCACAAAGTTAAACATAATCTTAACTATACAATCCAGCAAATACACACATTTTACAAATGAATTGAAAACTGATGTCCACACAAAAAACCTACACACAACATTCATTGTAGCTTTACTCGTAATTGCCAACATTTAGAAGCAACCAAGATACCTTTCAATAGGTAAATAGGTAAAGAAACCAGGGTACATCCAGACAATAGATGCTTACTTCAAAGAAAAGAAGTAAGCACTAAAACCATGAAAAGACATGGATATTGGGATGCCTGGGTGGCTCAATTGGTTAAGCGTCTGCCTTGGCTCAGGTCATGATCCCAAGGTCCTGGGAAAGAGCCCTGCAGTGGACTCCCTGCTCAGCAGGGAGGCTGCTTCTCCCTCTCCTGCTCCCCCTGCTTGTGTGCATGTGCTCCCTCTCTCTCTTCCACTCTCTCTCTGTCAAATAAGTAAGCAAAAAAATCTAAAAAAAAAAAAAAAAAAGACATGAGGGACGCCTGAGTGGCTCAGTGGGTTAAAGCCTCTGGCTTCGGCTCAGGTCATGATCCCAGAGTCCTGGGATGGAGCCCCACATTGGGCTACCTGCTCCACAGGGAGTCTGCTTCCTCCTCTCTCTCTGCCTGCCTCTCTGCCTACTTGTGATCTTGGTCTGTCAAATAAATAAATAAGATCTTAAAAAAAAAAAGACATGAATATCACTGAAATGCATATCTTTGAGTGAAAAAAGCCAGTCTGACAAGGCTACATACTGAATTCACAATTCCAACTCTATCACATTCTAGAAAAGGCAAAACTACAGAGATAGTTTAGTGGTTGCCAGGGGCTTGGGTGAGGGGGAGTTTTAGGGATAGTGAAACTATTCTGTATGATACTGTAAAGGTGGATACATGTCATCATACATTTGTCAAAATGCATACAACTGTACAACACAAAGAGTTAACCCTGGTGTAAACTGTGGAGTTTAATAATAATGCATCATTATTGGTTCATCAGTTGTAACTAAGGTACCATACTAGTTCAAGATGTTGATAGTAGGGGCGCCTGGTTGGCTCAGTCGATATAGCCTCTTACTCCTGATTTTGGCTCAGGTCATGATCTCAGGGCTGTGGGATTGAGTCCCGTGTCCGGCTCCATGCTGAGCATGGAGTCTGCTTGTCCCTCTCCCTCCCACTCTGCCCCTGCTCTCTCTCTCACTGTCTCTCTCTCTCAAATAAATAAAATCGGGGCTCCTGGGTGGCTCAGTAGGTTAAGTGTCCAGCTCTTGGTTTCAGCTCAGGTCATGATCTCATGGGAGATAGAGTGGAGCTCTGCATCAAGCTCCCCACTCAGCAGGGAGTCTGCTTGAAGATTCTCTCCCTCTGCCCCTCCTTCCACTCTCCCTCTCAAATAAATAAATAAATAAATAAATCTTTTAAAAAATAAATAAAATCTTTTTAAAGAGATGTTAATAGTAGAAACAACCATGTGCACAGGGAGAGGGGTTATATGGAAACATTGTGCTCGCTGCTCAAATTTTCCAAAAACCTAAAACAGCTCTGAAAAACAGCCAATTAATTTTAAAAAGTGGAGGGAATGTGTGAGAAAATGTTCTGGAAGGTGCTAGTGAGGACACAAGCTCCTGGTGTTGCATGAGAAATGGAAGTCGATGGTTCAAGAGCCAGTTGGGCTCGGAAAAGAGCTGTTAAAACCCTCCTCCCACGAAAACCTGTGGCACATTCTGGGCTCCACCACTTGGATTTTGGGCTTTACACAGCAGCTAAATCCCATCGGGGCCATCTCAGACTAGCACAGGGCCCTCTCTTCACCCTACAACACTCTCTCCCACTGAAGTCCCATTAACTGTTATCTGACAGTTTGACTAAAGTCTACTGAAGGAATTTCCCCTGTAATAGTCCCATTTATATAGCTCTCCCAAATGGAAGGGAAGGAGGGAGGGAGGGAGGGAGGCAGGAAGAGAGGGAGGGAGAGAGGGAGGAAGGGAGGAAGGGAGGTAGGGAAAAAGGAGATAGAAGAAAAACAACTAGTGAAAAACTAGAATTCATTTTACAGCTAACTTTGATGGATTACATCCATTCCATTAAAGTGTGGGATATTTGCATCTCTCTTCATTCATATATCCTACTGTCTCATTGGGAAAAGATATGATAAGCACATTCATACCACAATTTGTGTGACTGGTTATGTATTCTCCCTATGAAAGCTATTTGTAATTACCTAGGGATTTTTAGGATCACAGATTAGGAAGCAATTAGACTCATGGGAGAATTCCAGGCACTAGTGAGTGGTGAGGCTAGTGGAGAAAATTTTCCCCAGGCTTCTTGGTCAGTCTCATCTCCTAGGTCATAGGAAATTGACAGACAGTAGAAGGAAGAGCCTGGACAGCCTCAATCTCAAGAGTTTCTGTTGTTAAGTTTAATTGGTCATAATTCTGACAGATGGTTTAGGAGGGAGACAAGTCGCATAGGCTGGATAGGAGAGGATGAGACCGAGTTCTGGTATCATAGGCCTTGGAGAATTGTAGGGGGAGGAGACTGACTGCTCTTGGCTACCAAGGCCCCACCGGAATTGAGGAGGTAACAGGAATTACAAAGACAGAAGGCTCTGCTAGGAGAAAGGCAGCTGAGTGAGCTGTTTATTCAACAGGCACTAAAAATGAAGTTTGGCACCTTGTTTGAGAACTTCCAACAGCGTGAAGGAAGCTGATTCATTTTTTTCAAATAAAACTTAATCATCTTACTGTTTATTTAATACTGAAATAATAACATCTTATGTTTACGAACTGTCTTGTAGCCTGAGGGAGTCCACACCAGTTTATACACTTCAAAATGTGAAGGAAACTAGACTGTGTCTTCTGAAATGCCATCACCCAGGGGCCAGGGAACAAGGGTGGGAAGGGATTGGTTTAGTATGGAGCACTGGCTTTGCGACAACAGATGCTTCCTGGATTAGCTTCTCAGCCTCTTTAGCCCAGCTCTCCTGTCTTGAATGGGCAGTGTCAGCACGTAGGATTGGGCAAGTTGTTCAGTGCATGATACTGAGCTGAGGAAGCAAGTAGGAACCAAAGCTTAACCCAGAGTCCACTTGCCAAGCCAAGTATCCTGTGAGGGTCAACATCTGCCTAGGGAAAAGGATACCCTTTTTCTCACTCATAGAAGAAGTGTTTCTAATTCTAATCAGTGCAACACTTAATTCTAATGTGTACTGGCTAAGAGTGGCACCCCTCCCCACCCATGAAGGGGTTCTCTAAGACATGTGTTGTGAGAGAACCAAGCTGTCTTTGATAGCCTGACCTTCATGAAAGGATAGTCTGGTGGAGGTGAGGTAGAAACCACTCTGATATTAAATTGCTGAGCAATCCACGTAGCCCACTCAGCCATATCTCCAGGCCTCCATTTCCTCCTCTGGAAAGGAGTGAGTCACAGTAGCCGGTTTTTGAGGAGGGTCACTGAAAACGCACAACTCCAAGTTGGAACCATTCTCATTGTGTCTGAAGAACCTTGAGTTCTGAACTGCCTGTGTAGAGCTGACCATGCTCCTGTGAGTTGTTTAGGCCACAAATGCTGCCACTTGCTTTAGGTTCTCTCACATGGAGGCCAGTTGGCCCTGCTCCCCACTTTCCCAGTACACAGAAGTCATTCCTTGTCTACCCCTGACAGTACACCCTGTTGTGCTCTTCATATGCTTGTAATCTTTTCTCACTTATTTATGTTCCTTATTAGACCATAATCTTTCCAAGGGCAAGATGGGCTCTTTAAAAAAAGGAAAAAAATATTTTATTTATTTATTTGAGAGAGAGAAAGAAAGCATGAGCTGGGGGTGGGGTCAGTCAGAGGAAAAGAGAGCAGCAGACTCCCTAATGAGCAGGGAACCCAGCATAGGACTCCATCCCAGGACCCCGGAATCAGACCTGAGCTGAAGGCAGGTGCTTAACTGAATGAGTCACCCAGGAACCCCCCCAATAGGTTCTTTTTCTTATCCCTCTTTGCATATCTACCCTCTGCCCAACCCCCAAGGCCCCACACAAAGAGTTTATGTGGATCCTCTAGCTAATTAGAGGCTTTTAAGCCTGTTTGGTCCCAAGCTCCCTCTCTAAAAACTTAACTTGGAAGAAAAAGACTTGTCAGGGGGTGACAGTGGAGGTTACCCAGGACACCACTAGGAATCAACCATTTCCCATCTAGTCTCCTCTTGGTTCCAGGAGGCCCCTTCTGATGCCTGCTCACTGCAGAGGAGGTGGGGGGAGGGCACCAGAGGGGTAAAGATTAGCTGATCTGTAAAGTCTCTTCTGTTTCTGGCTTCCAATGAAAACACCCCAGTTACTCTTAGTAACCAGCTATGCATGAATTTATAAATGCATCTAACCCTTTTTAAAAGTTATTTATACATACTTTCAGCTTATACTAACTCTTGAGGATAATGAATTACATATATTTGTTTCACGTTGCATAAAAGCACATTAATTTGTTTTTCTAAATGTACACCTTTCGAAGCCTCTAGTGGGCTCTAATAGAGTCTCCACATCTGCATCCACTATCTCTGCGGGCCTCCCCCAGCTCTTCTGTGTCTACCTGAATACTGATTTCAGAGGCAGGCACTCTTTGTGCAAGGGAAGGAACAGCTCTTTCCTAAACAATCCCAGTATTTGGTGGCCTGCCTTGACCAAAGTGGTAGGCGGCCATCTGACTTTTAAGAAAATTATCCCAGAATTCTTTACACAGCCTTTTCCACTTGTCTGTCCCAACCTCTGCCCTCCCAGCCAGTGCTGGAGTGGGTTTTGAAAAGTGGGAAACAGCCTCAAACAAGCTAGACACCTCTCACGAATCCAGGATGGGTCTTTGGTGGCATTCCAAGAGCTCCCAACTCTTGGGGAGATAGTATTTTTTTTCCTGGGATCCTTGAGAAGTGCGGGACCCAGGGGATGCCAACAAGATCAGCTGCCATCCAGAAAATATTCCATTAGAATAGGTACCATTGGCAGAGCTGCTACGAAGAAAAGACAATGCTCTCAAGAATAGAGAACCAGGCTGATGTATAAAGGACTTGCATCTGGGGCTGAACACTGTCGGATTGCTAGGTGGCGATTACCTCAGTTTTTCCATCTGTCTTGTGGGGAAGAATGAGGATGAATGATACAGCACAAATAGCCAGTTATAATCCCAACCCCCTTTTAAAGACGGTGGCTACCGGTATATGGAAGAAAATTTCCTAATTCTGTTGGGGCCTTGATGGATCATCTGCTGGATGATCTAATAGAGGGAGAAGAAATTGCGTCTAAGAATCCATTCTTCCTAGGAGGGGGGAGGAAAAAAGGAACAGAGAAGGGAGGAGAAGGAGAAGAACACAGGGGAGCTAACAGAAAGCTCCACATTGTGACCCTCTCTCTGGGACCCCTTCCCCGCAAATTATTAAAGTTTACCCAGCCTTGCTGAATACTGGAGATGAGTGGATATCTTCGGAAATCAAAGGAAAGGGATGCCTGGGTGGCTTAGCAGGTTGAGTGTTTGCCTTCAGCTCAAGTCACGATCCCCGGGTCCCAGGATCGAGTCCCATCTGGGGTTCCCTGCTCAGTGGGGAACCTGCTTCTCCCTCTGTCTGCCACTCCCCTGCCTGTGCTCTCTCTCTGACAAATAAATAAATGAAATCTTACAATAAATATATACATATATATGTGTGTATAATATATATATACACATATATATAGTCAGTTAACTTAAAAATTATTTTAAAAAAAAGAAAGAAATCAAAGGAAAAGACTGAGGTCATGCCTGGTGTCCCAAAGGAAACGAAAACAGCATATGGAGATGCAGAAGCCAGAAGCAAAGTGGGGAGCGGAAGAAAATTAGCCATCCAGAACGGCTGACTCCCCTTCCATCAAACCGAGTTGTCCCTTGAGGCCTGCAGTGTCCTTTTCTGCCTGGAGACTGTGATTAGACTTTTCTACGTGCTCAGATTTCCCCAATCTGAAGTCTCGGGAAGGGAGCTTGGGGGTCCCCCTTTCCTTTCCTTCCAGAAGGCCTTTGCCTCCCCCAACACACACTCCTGGGGGCTCTGCTTAAAGAGGGGGCTGGAGAGGCAGCAGGCAAAAGATCCTATAACATCTTTGCTCTGGCACAAAGGTGCACACTGGACTTAATTGACTTAACGAAGGGAGGCCACTCAGATTTTTGTTGTTGTTGCTGCCGTAATAGAATTAAGCGAAATCAAAGTAAATGAAAGTCTGTGAGCTGAAGTGACATGCAGATTTGGCTCCAATAATTTTTAAATTGCCACCTCATAGGCCCTCAGACCTTTCAAAGAAACCCACACAGCTTTCCAATTTTAAGGCACCTCTCCCTTGGATCCATCCATCCATTCATCTATAGATCCGGTTAGTGCTGGGGGTGAGGTGGGGTAGATGGATCAATATTTATGAAGAAACCACCCCCACATCATGCTCCCTGGAACCAACAATTCCCCAAGCACCAGCCAGAATCTGATGCCGCACTGAGCTTCAGATCTGAGCCTCACAGACCTGCAGGCCTCTCTTTCCTCGGGGGTTGTGAATCAAGTGCACGGGAGGCCTTTCTTCATGCAAGGCTGAGATGTTAAAATTCTATAGCGCAGCCATTCCTGTTATGGAACTCAAAGGTGAGGGGTGGTCTCAAGCAGGAAGGACAAATGCCCTCAGCAGCCTGCCCTCCCAGCCCTGCCCTGTCTTTCACTGCCCATCTGTCCCTCCTTTTCCTCTACAGGCTTGCCCTGGAATCCTAAACTGGGACGGATGCTCCCACCCCAACACATGGCCTCTGACAAACTCAGTGGGTCCCTATCTAGGCTGGCCAGTTGCTGACAAATCCCTCAGTTCTGCAGAGATAAGGTTGGAGTTAGAAGTCAAATGCAATCACATAGAAATGGAGGGGTTGACAGCACAGGCATCTTCAGCCAAAGCCCCAGAAATCTGTTCAGAGCTTATAGGTCACCTGGCCCCCCAGTTCCTTTTCCTTGCTAAAACCTTACTTTGTATGAAGGGTGAATGCTAGGCCAAGCCACTCAGACCACCAGCCCCAAAGACTTTTGAGTTTGTGTGGCAGTAATTGCATGGGGAGGAGAGGAAGCCCACAGAGAAAAGGCATAAGGACACAAACATATATACATACAAACATATATATGTGATGTATATATGTATGTGATATATATGATCTCTAAGCTAATATATCAACAATTACTATAAATAAGCATAGTGCTTTGTGATCTTAATGCCATCCGTTGAACTGAGAAGTATTTTTTTTAACTTTATTTAAGCTTTATTTAAACATATAATGTAACCCCACCACCTTCTCCCAACCCCTCTTCCCCCCACCCCCCTCAGTTTGTTTTATGACATTAAGAGTCTCTTTTGGTTTGTCTCCCTCCCGATCCCATCTTCTTTCATTTTTACTTTTCCTACCACCTTAACTCCCACCCCCGTTGCATCTCCACTTCCTCGTATCAGGGGGATCATGTGATAGTTGTCTTTCTCCAGTTGACTTATTTCGCTAAGCATAATACGCTCTAGTTCCATCCATGTCCAGATGGCCAACAGACACATGAAAAAGTGCTCCACATCACTGGGCATCAGGGAAATACAAATCAAAACCACAATGAGGTACCACCTCACACCAGTCAGAATGGCTAAAATGAACAAGTCAGGAAATGACAGATGCTGGCAAGGATGTGGAGAAAGGGGAACCCTCCTACACTGTTGGTGGGAATGCAAGCTGGTGCAACCACTCTGGAAAACAGCATGGAGGTTCCTCAAAAAATTGAAAATAGAGCTACCTTATGACCCAGCAATTGCACTACTGGGTGTTTATCCTAAAGATACAAACGTAGTGATCCAAAGGGGCACGTGTACCCGAATGTTTATAGCAGCAATGTCCACAATAGCCAAGTTATGGAAAGAACCTAGATGTCCATCAACAGATGAATAGATAAAGAAGATGTGGTATATATATACGATGGAATACTATGCAGCCATCAAAAGAAATGAAATCTTACCATTTGCGATGACATGGATGGAACCTGAGAAGTATTTTTAATTTTGACAGTTAAGGGCCCCAGTTGACTCAATTGGTTTGACTCTTTCCCCTATCCTGTGTGCCATCTAATTTGCCCTTGGATTGGCTGATGGGTGGGCATCATCAAAGGTCCTTAGACAATTTTTAAGTTTTGAGATTCACTTCTAAGGCAGAAGACTTAATCTGTTGAGAGAGGGTTTGTGTTTTGGCTTTTGAAACAGCCATACGCCTCTGCTCTGAGAATTATGGGTCATTTTCGGAAATGGGAGCTTCAGAGGAAGCTCTTATTGGATCTGGACTTGAGCCACTCCTAGAGCTATTTGTTTCATCTGGCCCATCACTCTGTTTGCTGCCACCTACACAGACAGGACACATCTCCAGGAACTGAAATTTATAAGCTCCTTGCCCATCGTCCAAAGTGCTAAGTCCTATCTTCTGGAAGCTGATGTCTGCTGATAATCACAATACTGAAATACAGACAAGAGGCATATATGCTGTTGACCCACTGCAAATAGCCAGTCCACAGCTCTGAGCTAACAGAAGCCTGAAGAAAGTATTAACTGTAACCTGCCTCCACCAAGGAAATACAGCATATGGCCAAGACACGAAAATGGCCATGAAGAGCTAAGAGCTGGCACCAATTTTTAATATGTAAAGAACCCATGATCACTGATGAAGAGGAAAACCAAAGCAAGTCTTTTCAGTGTGTCTTCTGAGAAACTGACAGGGAGATGTGTCTCTAAAGTCTCCCTTCAGCCCCTCCTGTGAATTAGGTAATGGCATGAGTGACCGAGAGGGAAAACACTTAATAAGATTTCTTTTGGAAGTTAAGGAAAGAAGTAAGGTTATGTCTCTCTTACTTACTTAACTATATTAAAACTCTTTGAGTCTGAATTTTCTCATTCATAAAATGGACATAGTGACAGTGTACCTGTTGGGAAATTTATTTATTTATTTACTTATTTATTTTAAAGATTTTATTTATTTATTTAAGAGAGAGAAAGAGTATGAACAGAGCTTAGGGAGAGGTGGACTCACTGCTGAGCAGAGAGCCTGACACAGGACTCATCCCAGGACCTCAGGATCATGAACTGAGTCAAAGGCAGGTGCTTAACCCACTAAACCACCCAGGCACCCAGGAAATTTAAATGAGAAAATTCATATGAATATTTATCATAGTTCCTGGCTATGAGAGTACAACAAACATTAGTTGTTATTATTTACAGGCTTCAGGGAGCTCATGAATCCACAGCAGATTTTGGCCCCTGCCTCTAAGACCAAAGGATAGGACTCTTTAGGTCTCTAGAATCCTATTGTAAATTAATATCCCCTGCCATGAAACTACAGTGCCCAGTCACTGGGGGACTGGATTTTCACATCAGATCTGAGGATATATCAGAGTTCTTCAGAGAAGCAAAACCAATAGGATATATATGGAGTTAGATAGAAATTTAGTATAAGGAATTGGCTCATGCAATTATGGAAGCTGGGAAGTCTCAAAATCTATGGTGAGCAAGCTGGAGACCCAAGAGAGCTAATGATATAGTTCCAGTCTGAGTCCAAAGACCTAAAAAACCAAGAGAGCTGATGGTGTGAGCTCCAGTCTGAACACAACACCATCAAGACCCAAGAAAAGTCAGTGTTTCAGTTTGAGTCCAAAGTGTTTCAGTTTGAGTCCAAAGACAGAAAAGATGAATGTCAGTTTGAGTCCAAAGACAGAAAAGATAAATGTCCTAGCTCAACAATCAGGCAGTACAGGAGCTCCATCTTACTCAACTTTTTTACTCGAGCCTTCAACTCGAGCCTTCAACTGATTGGATGAGGCCCACCCACGTGCGGGGGAGCGATCTGCTTTACTCAGTCTACCAGATCAAATGTTGATCTCATCCAGAAATACCTCCACGGATCAAAAAACCTCCACAGTCAAATAATGTTTGACCAAATGTCTGGGCACTTTGTGGCCCAGTCATAAAATAACCATCACAGGGGATATATGCTAAATTCTAATGAGGCAAAGTGTGGTCTTCATACAAGCAGCACTGCCACTCTCACGAAGTCTATTAGAAATAGTTAATGATCATGGATTGTTTACATACTCAGACCTGAGGCCTGAATTATAAGACATTGTTTCAGACAAATGACTAAATTCTCTTATGCTGGTGGATTTGACTCTACTATCTTTTTCCCCTCACTTAACTCTTTCATGCTTATGACTTTGTTGCTACTCATTTGTCTGGGGGATCATACTGCCATGAGGTCTTGCTGGACATCCCAGGTGGTCCAACTTCCCATCAGACTCTAAGCTCTGCAACCACCGTTCCCACCCCCCAGAAATGACCAGTCTCTACATGGGATTTCCATCCTTGCCATGGAAGGTATTGGAGTCAGTGCTAGGAAGAAAGTGTTTGGTGCGGGAGTTGAGATGGATGGGAGAAGATTCCAAGAAGATTCAGAGGAGACCCTCTAACCACAACTCAACATAAATGATGCCCCCAAATACACATGTGCACATGCACACGCATGCTCATGTACACACACACACACACACACACACACACACACCGGTTATCTGTTCTCTGAATAAAACTGGATGGGTTGATTATAATCCCAGCCCCTCCCACGAATATCCAGGTGTAATTTTATTGGCAGAGTTTATCCTGTCTCCTGTCTCTTTGGAGAAGAAGAGACCAATTTAAGCAACCTAGCATGCCTAGATCTGGGATTCTCCCTTCATTGGCCCATTAAAGAATCAAGAGTTGGCAAGACTGAGAATTTTTCAAGGACTTTATAACTACACCGAATATTGCTGTTATTTTGTGGGAAGTTGCACAGAAATTGCCCTGATATTTTTTTGACCACTGGTATATGCAAATGTGTGTGTAGGTATTTACCTGTGTGTATTTCTTTAAGAATATTCACAGTTTGAACTGTGTTTTCCCTATCCTATTATATACTCTGTCTTTAGGCCCTGGCAACTGTGAAAATTGAGTAACAATCTTAAAACCACAGTTAGGCCCATGGGGGTCATTAAATAAGTGGGAGGATGAAAGTGAAGATAGTGGGGCTCCAAAGTCTGTAACAGATGTACTAGTTTATTGTGGGGAGATCCTGGGGGCCCCAGGAAGCCAGATAATCCCTTTGCCTATAGGTTTTGATATCTACTAAAATTTAAATACTCCAGGCTTTATTCTAGTTATCAATCACTCATACTCAGAATGAATACATAAATCCATTATTCAACAAATATTTTTTCACCTTTCTGCTAAGCACAAGGTTACAGGAGAAGTTATAAGTTTAAGATGGAAAAGAATTGAGAGGCCTGAGTGGCTCAGTCTGTTGTGTCCAGCTCTTGATTTTATTTTTTTTTTATTTTATTTTATTTTATTGTGGTAGCTCTTGATTTTAGCTCAGGTGATGATCTCAGAGTCTTGAGATCAAACCCTGGGTGGGCTCCTGAGCTCTGTGGGCTCTGGAGCCTACTTAAGATTCTCTCTCTCTCTCTCTCTCTCCCTCCCTCCCCCTCTTCCCATCCCCCCACTAAAGCACTATCTCTTACTCTCGCTCTCTCTCTCTTTCTCTCGATAAAAAAAGATGGAGAAGGATTAAGAGAGAATCCCAGGGGCGCCTGGGTGACTCAGTCTTTAAGCGTCTGCCTTCAACTCAGGTCATGATCCTGGGGTCCTAGTATGGATCCCTGCATCTGGCTCTCTGCTCCACGGTAAGCCTGCTTCTCCCTCTCCCACTCCACTTGCTTGTGTTCCCTCTCTCACTGTCTCTCTATCAAATAAATAAATAAAAATCTTTAAAAAGAGAGGGAGTGAGAGGATCTCAAAGAAGATCTGGATAGGAAAAAAGGAGGGCTGAGAGCCCAGGCTCCTTCTTGCTTGGAAATCTCATTTACTTATTCATTCAACAAATATTTTTGAGTACCTACTATGTGTGAGACACTTGACCCTAGGCACTAGGGATAGAGTGATGTATATGAACAAAACAGACAAAAATCCCTGCCCTCATGCATCTTTCATGCTAATGGAGATAGAGGCCATAAGGTGATAAGGACAATATATAGCATATTAGATGGTTATAAACACTATGGAAAAAAATAAAGCATAACACGGGGGATAGAGATGTCAGGAGTTGCAATTTTAAATGGGGGGAAAGGAGCAGTGGAGGCCTCACTGAGGATGTGGCCTCTGAGCTAAGACTTGAAGACAGTGAGGGCGTAAGCCATGTGAATAACTTCAAAGGCAGAGGGAAACAATGGTGTGGCCAAGGTTCTGAGGTGGGACTCTGGCTGCAAGTCTGCGAAATAGTCTGGAAGCCAGTGAGGCTGGAGATCGTATAAGCAGAAGCGAAGCAAGGAAAAAAAAAAAAGAAGTCAGATCATGAGGACCTTCTGGGTCATTGAAAAGGCTTAGACTTCTACTCAAGAGTGAGGTGGGAAGCTGTTGCCGCATTGTGAAAAGTAACAAGTCTGAGTTTGTTGGATTACTTTTTTTTAGTTGTATATGTACAGGATGAAAAAAAAAATCAAAGCACATATAAAAGTAATGAAAAGCAAAACTCTTCCTTCCATATTTCCATATATCTCCAGATCATTTCTCCAAGGATTGACACTGTTTTCAGTATCTTGAATAACCTTGAGGAAAAGAGAGTGAGGTGTGTGGAGAGAGAAAGAGGGAGATTTCCTTTTTTTCATTTGCATAAATGGAGAAACAATGAAATTATACAGTTATGGTTTAGGTATTTATCCACATTGGTTCATGTAGGTGTATCTCATCTCATTCTTCTCAATGACTTCACAGCACTACACTGTATATCATAATTTATTAAACCAATCCCTAATCAATTGATGGATATTTAGGTTGTTCCTAGGGTGAGGTATTTTTTGTTTGTTTTGTTTTTCTTTGGGGGAGGTGCTGTTATAAAAATACTGTAATGAATATAGTAATGCATGTATCTTTGGGCCCAATAATAATAATAACAGCTAACATTTATTGAATGCTTACTATGCAGTAGGTACTGTGCTAAACACTTTACATGCCTTAGGTCATTTTATCCTTATAACTGCATGAGATGAATATTTGCTATAGACTGAATATTTGTGTCTCCCCAAAACTCATATGTCCCCAAAACCTAATGCCCATATGTCCTAATTCCCTAATGCCTAATGTGCTGGCAAAAGGAGATGGGGACTTTGGGAGGTGATTAGGGCAGAGCCTTCATAAATGGGATTAGTGCCCTTTTATTTTTTTTTTTTTCAGATTTTATTTATTTGAGGGAGAGTAAGAGAAGAAGAGCAGAGTGGGGATAAGGGCAGAGGGACAAGCAGACTCCCCACTGAGCGCAGAGCCCCACAGGGGGATCAACCCTTGGACCCTGAGATTATGACCTGAGCTGAAGTCGGACACTTAACCTACTGAACCACCACGCGCCCCCTAGTGCCCTTTTAAAAGAAGCCCAAGGGACCCCCTTATCCCTTCCACCATGTGAGGACATAGCAAGAAGGTGGCTGTTTGCAACCTAGAAGAATGCCCTTACCAGAACCAAACCATGTTGGCACCTTGATTTTGGACTTCCCAGCCTCCAGAACTGTGAGAAATAAATTTCTAATGTTTATAAAGTACCCAAGGGGCGCCTGGGTGGCTCAGTGGGTTGAGGCCTCTGCCTTCGGCTCAGGTCATGATCCCAGGATTCTGGGATCGAGCCCCGCATCGGGCTCTCTGCTCCGCAGGGAGCCTGCTTCCTCCCCTCTCTCTCTCTCTGCCTACTTGTGATCTCTGTCTATAAAATAAATAAATAAATAATCTTTAGAAATAATTTAAAAACTAAAAATAAAAATAAAGCACCCAGACTGTGATGTTATGTTATAGCAGCCCAAGCAGACTAAGACAATACTATTATTATACCCATTTTGCAGATGAGGGAAGCTTTAAAGAAGGTGAGGAACTTTCCCTAGGTTACAAGGCTAAGTCATGGAGAGACTTTGAATGCAAGCAGTCCGACTCCAGAGCCGTTTAATTTCTGTGCTATACAAATGGAATCACTAGGTCAGAGGATATGTACATTAAAAATTACAGTTGTTAAATCGCTTGCTCCCTTATAGCCTCATCAACATTGGATATTATCAATATTTTTTGAATATTTGCCAGCACCATAAGTGAATAAACGGCATCTTGCTATTTTGATTTGCAAGCTTTTTGTTGAAGAGCAAGGTTGAACATCTTTTTATATGTGTAGTTTGCCATTTGTATTTTTTTTCAGTGCACTGCCTGTTTATATCATGTGTTTGTTTTTCTTTGGGTTGTTGATGTTTTCCTTGATGATTTGTTTGAGCTTGTTGGAAATTAAGAAAATTAGTCTTTTGCATAGTGTTGCAAATATCTTATGGCAATTTGTCATTTCTCTTTTGACTCTTTCAATGTATTTTTTCTTTTTGCTGTGCAGAAGTTTTAAATTTTTATGTAGTCACATTTATCAATTTTTTAAATGACTTCTGGATTCGTGGCCTGCTTAGAAAGGCTTTCCCTTTCCAAGATTATATGTATTTAAATTCTTCCATATTTTCTTTTAGTACTTTTAAGGTTTCATTTTTTACATTAAATTCTTTGATTCATCCATAATTTCTTTTAAGGTAAAGAGTAAGTTCAAGAATTCAGCTTGCCCACTATGCAAATATAATTTTTGAATAATCCATCTTTTCCCCCATTGACTTGATGTGCCATCTTTAAAATCTACTAATTTCCCACATGTACTGAGGATTGTAAATAGGCATTGTTTTTTTCCTCAAGAACTCAGCTATCATTAGGTAACATCATAACATGTTTTAATATCTGATAGGCCTTGTTCCTCCTCAAATACTCTCCTTTAAGGGGATACCTGGGTGGCTCAGTAGGTTAAGCATCTGTCTTCGGCTCAGGTTATGATCCCAGTGTCCTGGGATGGATTCCCACATCAGGCTCCTTGCTTAGCAGGGATCCTGTTCTCCCTCTACCTGCTGCTCCCTCTGCTTGTGCTCTCTCTCTCTCTCTCTCTCTGAAAAATAAAAAAAATGTTTAAATCTTTTTAAAAATGCTCTTCTATCAGAATTTTCCTTTTATTTACCCATTTCCCCTTGAGTTTCAGTTTCTTCTTTTAAGATCCCTCCCTCACCAAAAATGTCAGCCATTCCCCCAGCTTCTCCATACCATCTGGATGTTGTTCATTCATTAATAACTATTTTCTAAGCATTGTTGATTGACAGATACTATGTGAGGGAATAGAGGTATACTGATGAATAATGACACAGCCTTTGCCCTCATGAAACTCACAGTCTACCAGAGATATAGATAAGTCAACAAGCAGTTGTAAGACAACATGGTTGGTGCATTTCCTGAGATACGCATAAGTATTGTGGGTCCCTGGAAAAATAGTAACTAACCTAAACTTAGGGGAAGGGAAGGGGCCAAGAAAGATCTGGAGTAGATGGATAGGATCCTTGAAAGACTAACAGGAGTAGATTAGGTGAAGGGGAAAGAAAGAGGTGGGGGTTCCAGGATGAGCAATCCTCTTATGCAAAAGATCAGAAACATGATGAGTTTGGCAAACCACAAGGAGCAGTTAGTTGTGGCCAGAGCGTAGGATGTGGGGGAGGTGTTGGGCGAAGGTGGAAGATGGGTCCTGCTTGGACCATCTGGGCTTAGTGTGCTAAATAAGTTGAACTTGACCCAATGAGCAACAGGACATCATCAAAATGTTTTAATCAGAGGAGGGACCTGATCACATTCTCATTTTAGAGTGATCGCTCAGGCTTCAGGGTGGAGAAAGGGGTGGGAAAAGAGCAACAGTGGGAACGGGGAGATGAGTTAGGGGGCCGATGCTATAGAATGACCCAGAGGAGAAATGCTGTGCATCTGAACGAGGATAGTAACTATGGAGGTGGAGAAAAGTGGATGGATTTGAAAGATGGTAAAGGTAAAAATTGACAGGAATTACTAATTAGTTGGACTCAAGTGGTATCAAGGATGCCTCCTGGGTTTACTGAGCTAAGATTTAAGGGAACAGGCTCTGGAGGAATGTGGAATGACACTGGGTCCTGACAAGTGTCTTGTGTAATGAACCTCTTCCCTCCCCTTCCCGCATCAGAACTGATTTATCCTGTCGCCCATTCCCGCAAGAGCTCCCTTCTCCCTTTCTAATTTACACTAGAGTATTACAAGCTAGTTATTCTTACCAGGCACAAGGAGCATTTTCATTTGGCAGCTACTCCTAAGGTTTTCATCCATAAAAATGATTTTGATAATAGTAGTTTCAGGCAGGCCAACTGGGAAAGAGATTTTTGGCAGGAGCTCTTCAAATTACAGTTGACCCTCCAAGCACCCAGGTGTGAACTGTGCGGGCCCATTTATATGCAGATTGTTCTCAATAAATACACTACAGTACTATAAATGTATTTTCTCTTCCTTGTGATTTTCTTAATATTTCCTTTGTCCTAGCTTTATTGCAAGAATACAGTGTATAATACATAAATGTACCAAAATGTGCTAATCGACGATTTCTTTGATAGGTGAGGCTTCTAGCCAGCAGTAGGTGATTAGTAATTAAAGTTAAGGGGAGTCAGAAGTTGGATGCAGTTTTTCAGTGGCATAGGGGGTGGGTGCCATGCAGTTGGAGGGTCAACTCTGTGCCCTAGTCCACAGCCTGCTCCCCAAAGCAGGATGTGGTCCTATGTTACCCTAAAAGCAGGTATGGCTTGGCCAGTGTAAGCTGGAGAGAGGAGTGGTGCGGACCTTCGACTGGTCAGACTGGCCTAGACATCAACAGAAACAAGCAACATGCTAAGCTGGAAAAAAAAAGATCTGTCTGCCATGGTCTTGTCTCCCACATGTCAGGAGCCCTCTTCCCCAAAAAGAATGTGACCTTAGGGGTCTGGAACAAACAGTCCTGGGAGACAGGCAGTTATTAGATGAGCCCATTATTGAGCCCTTGAAACCAAGCACAGCATTTACTGTGGAAAGAAATCTGGCATTCTACATTCCAAAGGAGGGGGGAGGGCAGCCTGACATCAGAGGAGAGGGATTCACGTTGCCATGACAACCATAAGAGTTATACTGTATTGTTTGTACCCAGAATTTAAGAGATTATCCTTGGGCTAAAAAAAAGAAAGTATCACCCCTTCCACTTCAACATTACCATCTCAGGACACCCACCACCTTCTTATGAGGAGTTTCATTTGTTCATTCGTTATATGTCACTTGGGTGTTTATTGATTTACTAATGTGCCTTCTCCCGTTTTTTTTTCCCCCTTCTTTTCTTTCTTCCCTGCATCTGACCAGCACAGCCAGAATGGGCCATTTGTCTTCCCACAGATGGTGCCAGTAAATCAAACTTCTGGCTGGTGGAAAAGTGGGGCCCTGGAAAACCTCCCAAGTTGGGAGGCGTCCTTCCCATGCCTCGGGCTGCTTCTGGTCTGTCCTGGGAGATAGCTGGTGGGGGGAGTAAGGGTCTCTGGGAAAGGGCTCTCTGTCCAAACAGGTAACAGAAAATCAGGCACTTAGGGCACCTCTCAAAGATTGCTTTCCCAACCCAGGCCTGTTGTCACCTTTAAGGTTTGTAGCCACTGGGCAGAGAGCTCACTCACGTGACAGTCTTAAAGGCGTCAGAGCAGGATTAGGGGACTTGGACTTGGTAACTGGGGAAAGACATTTTTGAACCTTTACACAGGCAAGTAGGCATTCCCACATCACCACGTGTTTCTTCCCATGTCACAGAAGAGTAAAGTGAGACAGGAAAGGCACACCCAGCCAGGTTTTTGAAAAAAAGGAAAGAAGTGAATCAAAGAAGGATCTGGAAACAACACAGTGCTTATTAATTCCCTGGCTCCAGTTAACCCCCCCTCCCATCGATAACACTGACATCACCTAGCTTTTTAATCCCAGGACCTAATTGGCATCCTGTTTATGAAGCTTTAAAAACCTATTTCTTTCTTTCCCCTTCCTGGCTCAGTAACTCTCACTTTGGAAATCTCTGGAGATTTTAATTTCCCGAAGAGCCTCCTGTCATCTCTTACAGTAAGTCTTTTCATTTCACCTCGTTTAAGTATATTGGCTGGTTTAAAGGCTTAATTGCGATGAAGAAGATTAAGTCCAAATTTAATAAGCATTAAGAGTAGAACAACATCCTTTATTTCCTCTGGCTTCAATAATCATTACGTTTGGTTTTTTTTTTTATTTGTAGTGGAAAAGTTCAGATGACCTAAACTGGGGAAGGAGGTGGGCTAGAGAGAAGAGTAATAAGATGTCTGGTTGGCTTTTTCTAAAATCTGTAGTTGCTGCTGCCACAGAGGCAGCAGACACATGGTTGGAGGAGGGTGATGGGTCTGGAAATGAACTGGCAAGAACACAGGACGAAGCCGGCATGGAGGGAGGAAGGCGTGCCTCCAAGCTCTTCCCTAGTTTGCAAATGGGCTCTTTATTTTACCAGCAAGAGTGGCTTCCAGAACACTCTGGGTTCTCCAAGTCTCTTGGCTTGGGTGTAGTCAAATCTCTTCCTGTTAGTACAGCTAAGACCAGATTAGCATTTTTCAAAAAGAACTTGACTAGGAAATGAAGGGAAACACAAAACTAAAAAAAGAAAATGTAAATGCATAGAAATGAGCACAGAGTCTAAGATAAAGTCTAGCCCCAGATTGGCTCAACTGGCATAGACTACCACGCACCTATATGTGTGCACGCACGCGCGCGCGCGCGCGCACACACACACACACACACACACACCTGGTCCTTTCTCCTCCTCAATGCTATTTGTGGAATGCTGCCTCAAAAGGCCCCCCAAGTGTTTCTCCTATGCATTGCAGTCTTGGATCCCTCCTGTATTACATCCTTCATCCCTCTGATGATCTCAAAACATATTTGTCTCTTCCTAGTGGACTATTAAGCTCTGCAAAGACAGGCACTAATCATAAGCATCTTTGTACCCACAATATCTGGCTTGTGAAATGACTAGAACTGAAGTGCATCAGACCGGGTCTTGACAACCCAGAATCATGTCTATCCTTGAAAAGTAGCTCCTCTAAAAGCAGGCTGTTGACAGTGGACAAGGCTTCACACTCTCAGCTAAGGTCTGCTTGACCCTGTGTAAACATGCTTTTGACAATTTACAAAACCAAGCACTGACTTATAATTATACAGGACTCTGCTTCTCAAACTCTATTTCACACAATATCTCATTTGATTCTAACAATCTCGTAAGGAAATGAGACTGAGAGAGGTTAAATAGCTAGCCCCAAGTCACAGAGCTAGATAATAATAGCAGAGTTGGATCATTAGATACAGATCTTTTGGTACCTAATCCAGTAGTCCTCCTGGTTTGATATACTACACCCCAAAAGAGACCTTTTTGGGTCAGGACACCAGTAAACTCAGAGATTCATTTTAAGGCTTGCCTCTCACCATACTCTCTGTCTTCCACCCACCCAATAGGGCACTAGCCCTGGGAGAGAGTCCAATGATCATCTAGGGACAAGCAAATAGCAGAACCTTGCTAAATCAGATCTGAATGCTATGAAGCCCAACAATCTTATTTCTAGGAATGTATCCTACCAGATCATCCAAATTCAACATAGCTTTTTTTATTTAAAAAGATTATTTAAAAAGATGTGCTGTCCAAACAAACTGCAGCTGTGAGAAGAAATCAACCAGTGGGTTGGCAGTTTGCTACCACTGAATAACCAGACAGGTGTGTACAGATGTATGCATAAGGATGTTCATGACAGCTATGTTACATTGGGGAAACATTGGAAACTATTTAATGTCTAACAACAAGAGAAAGGGTTAAAAACAGTAAGGCACATCCATATTATGGACTGTCATGAAGTCAATAAAACCAATGATGTGGTATAGATCTATATTTGCTGAGGTGGAAATATATCCGACACACTGTGAAGCTCTTTTAAAAGCAAAATACAAATCAGCATTATAGTATAATATCATTTTTGTAAAACACTGCACTTCAGAAAACAGTCTGGAAGGATATTTTTAAAATGTTAACAGTAATGGATTGTGTGACACTGAGATTGGAAGGTGGAATATGTGATCTTCGTTTTTACTCACATATATCTTTCTGCAATGAACATACATTACTTTTTTTAGTAACCTCCATGCCTAGTGTGGGGCCTAACTCATAACCCTGAGATCAAGAGTTTCAAGCTCCACCAACAGAGCCAGCCATGTGCCCTGAACATATATTACTTCCATCTTAGGAATATAACAAATGATTTTCAAAGACAGAACTAAATGCCAGACCTACCATTTATGGTCAATTGAGTTTTGACAAGGGTGCCAGTACATTTCAATGGCTCGAGAACAGTATTTCCAACAAACAGTGCTGAAACAGTGCTGTGTCTATATGTGGAAGAATGAATCTGAACCCGTACCTCACACCATATGCAAAGATTACCTCAATGAATCTGACAAATATAAGAGCTAAAACTATAAAACTGTGTAGAAAGCTAGTGTCAATCCTTTATTCTTGAGCTGGAGCATTGTCTTCCCCTTTGGTGATTTTTTTCAAAAATATAAATATTCACAGAACACCTGGGTGGCTCAGTTGGTTAAGCATCCATTCTTGGTTTGGGCTTAGGTCATGATTTCATGGGTCGTGGGATGAAGCCCAGCATCGGACTCTGCACTCATTGGTGGGGGTGGGGGTTCTACTTGAATATTCTTTCCCTCTCTACCTCCCCTCTCTCACTCTCTCCCACTTTCTCTCTCTCTCTCTCAAATAAATAAATAAATTTAAAAAAATATATATAAATATCCTCAGGTAAGTGTATAGTTTATTTTGGACCCTGGTCTTTGGCAGTCAATAATCTGTGTGTGTGTATGTGTCTGTCTATGTCTGTTTGTGTGTGCATGTGTGTCTGTTTGTCTATCTGTATGTCTGTGTGTGTTGGGGATAGATGTGCACAGAAAATGAAGAAGCCTCCACCACCAGCCATTTTACTGTGGCTGTGAGCAAAGTGCCATTTTGGGAGCTTGGTGGGCCAGGAGGGATTTTTTTTTACAATTTTATTTGTTTATTTTATTATTTAAGGGGGGTGGAGGGAGAGAATCTCAAGCAGACTCCATGCTGAGCATGGACTCTGACATGGGGTTCTGTCTCATGACCCTGAGATCATGACCTGAGCCAAAACCAAGAGTTGGATGCTTAACCAACTGAACCACCCAGGCACCCCACCAGAAGTTTATTTTTTTTCTAAGATTTTATTTATTTGACAGACAGAGATCACAAGTAGGCAGAGAGGCAGGCAGAGAAAGGAGGAAGCAGGCTCCCTGCTGAGCAGAAAGCCCGATGCGGGGCTCGATCCCAGGACCCTGGGATCATGACCTGAGCCGAAGGCAGAGGCTTTAACCCACTGAGCCACCCAGGCGTCCCAGGAGTTTATTTTTATAAGGAAACAGAAATGAGTGGTAACCTAGACTAGATGCATAAGAAGGGATCCAGCTGAAATCTGCAGCTGAGTAGAGGTGAAATATTTGTTTAGCTGTTCCTTCAAAAATATAGACTTTCAAAAAAAATATAGACTTTCCAATATATTTCCTGTATTGTAGCCATCTTGTCTTCCTTGTAGGTAGAGTTGCTGCACCCTCCTCAACCCTAATATTAACACATGTCTCTTTATATAAAATTGGAGTGTTGCTTCTTCCTCTTTCACTCTTCTAGGTAGGTACATTTTTAGTTTGTTATCTTATGTGAGGTTTCCTGGAAATAGCCTCTGACGCACAGATTTGCATACCAGGAAGGTTATGAGGGAGTACACTTGGGTCCAATGCCTGTGAGGGAGTGAAGAAAGCGAGACTTGCGGGGAGGAGAAGTTGAACTGGAAAGCCACAGCTTCTCCCACAGGGAGCTCCAGGACCCAGATGACCTTTGAACGTTGTCAAAAATTGAGGCAAGGAGTGTGAGCCTCTGTATTCTCATTGGATATGAGCTGCTTACCACACCATAACCTGCCTGAAAGGGCACAACCTTGAACAAGTCCACCTTTGGCTAAGAGTGATGCCAAGAGAGGGACATAACTGTGAGTCATCAGCAACGAATACTTCCAGCAGCTGGAGGGCCAAGGGGGATGCGGATCTAGGTGGTGCCTCACAACATCTACTACAGATATTTACCTGGTCAGACCTCAGAAAGCTTCAGAAAAGATTGCTGTGAATGCTTTCATCTTCCCCCACCTTCCCCCATTTTTTCATGGTTAGAGTTGACACTTAGAAAGAGAGGTGTAGGACTCCCAGATTTGGGGCATGAGCAACTGTGGAATACTATTATATATATATTTTAATATATCCCTGGCTTGAGCAAGTGGTTGGGTGTTGGTGCAGCTTAATGGCATGGGTAAGGAAAAGGCTTGGGACAGGGAGAAATCAAGCTTTCAGTCTTTGAGAAGCTCAGTTTGAGATGTTTGTGAAACATTCAAATAGAGATGTGAATTAGATAAATTAACATATGAGTATGAGCCTAGAGAAGTCTGGGATATTGTTGTAACTCAGAAGTTAGTGTACAAATTGGGTTGAAAGCCATGGGAATGAATGAGGTCACTTAAGGAGAGAAGTGTAGAAAGAGAAGAGAAAGCCTAGAGCTAACCCTCCAGAAACCAATATTTTAACATCTGCATAGAGTAGGATGAGGAGACAGCTGGAGTAGTTAGAGAAGTAGGAAGAATACAGTGAGCAGGTTGTGTCACAAAATCTGCAGGAAGAGAATGTTTCAGAAAATGAGGAAATGGTCATCAGTATTAAATATTGTTGGAATGTGACGCAAGTTGAGGATAAAAATTTTTCCATTGAATTTAACAACATGGGAGGCCATTGGTAATCTTTGTGAGAGCTATTTTAGGAGAGTTATGGGGACAGAAGGCCAGATTGGAGTGGGTTGAAGAATGAGAGGAAAGTAAGGAAATAGAGGCAGTGTGTACAGAAAACTCAAGAAGTTGGCATGATAAGCAGGAGGAAAGAGATATAGGGCAGTTAGCAGAAAGGGTTTGTGAGCTTGAGGGATTGCAGTGTTGTTTGCTCATTTGTTCACTTTTGGATATTTTGGTTTTTTTTATTTTTTTAAGATATTTATTTATTTATTTATGGGAATGAGAGAGACAGAGACTGAGACAGCACAAGCAGGGGGAGTGGCCGAGGGAGAAGCAGACTCCTGGCTGAGCAGGGAGCCCAGCGTGGGGCGCAATCCCAGGACCCCAGGATCAGGACCCGAGCAGAAGGCGCTGCTTAACTGAATGAGACACGCAGGCATCCCACTTTTGTATATTTTAATGGAAGCCTCACATACATACAGAAAAGCACAAATCAGGTGTACAGCTTGATGAATTTACATATTCTGAACACATCCACATAACCAGCATCCAGATCAAAGGAGAACAACTAAAGGCTACATTCTGTATGATTCCAACTTACGACATTCTGGAAAAGGCAAAGGAATGAAGACAGAAAAACGATCAGTGGTTGCCAGCAGTTATTGGGAGGGAGACATGAATAGGTGAAGAAGCACAGGTAATTCTTAGGACAGTGAAACTACTCTGTAGAATGCTATCATGATGGATACATGTTATCACACATTTGTCTAAAGGCATAGAATGTACACCAAGAGTGAACTCTAATGTAAACTATGGACTCTAGATGACTATGATGTATTAATGTAGGTTCATTGATTGGAACAAATGTTTACCAGTATGGTGGGGAGTATGGACAATGGGAGAGGCTATGCCTGTGTAGGAGCCGAGGTTATATATGGCATTCTCTGTACCTCCTGCTCAATACCACCATGAACCTAAAACTGCTCTAAAAAATAGTTTATTTTTTAAAAAGAGAGAGAACACCCCAGAAGTCCCCTTGTGACCTATTTCAGTAACTAGCCCCTGCAAAGGTGACCATTACCCTAAGATCTAACACCACAGAGTAATTTTCTTTATTTTTGAACCTTAATGGAATCCTCCAATATGTACTCTTTCGTGTCTGGCTTTTATTACTTGGCATTACTTGTGAGATGCATCCATATTATTGTGTGTTGTAGCAGTGCATTCAGTCCCTTGCAGTATATTATTTCATTGTGTTAATTTATTCATTCTACTGTTGAAGAACTGTTGAAGACTATTAGGGGAATTTCTAGTATGGGGCCTTTACAAATAGTACATTCTTGTGTGTGTATCTATTTTTTAGTGACAAGAACACACAAATCTTAAAAAAAAAAACTTACAAAAAGACCATCCTGGGGCACGTGGGTGGCTCAGTTAAGCATCTGCCTTCAGCTCAGGTCTTGATCTCAGGGTCCTGGGATGGAGTTCCATGTCAGGCTCCCTGCTCAGCGGGAGAGTCTGCTTCTCCCTCTTCCTTTGCCTGCCTCTCCCTCTGCCTGCCAGTGGCTCCCCCCCCCCC
>RCUC01085420.1:0-11362 GCA_003697995.1 Taxidea taxus jeffersonii
CCAGGGTTAGGAAACCTGGGACAAAAAAACAGCAAAATAAGCCTTTAAAAAATATCCTCAGAAGGTAGGAAGGAAAAGTGTGGTTAGACACAGATACATGCCACCCTTTAGAGAAGGACATCTACTCAGCTATCAAGCCATGGGCAATATGGTCAACAAGATGGCTTCCCATCAGCAGCTACTTTGCGGTCTGCCTCAGCTCCAGACAGCTGCTCAGCCAGGTTGCTGCCCTTCCTGGGACAGCCTATATTTAATGATTGAGCAAGATAGAGGGACAAAGTCCTACTGTGTCCGTCCACCAGATAGCTCTGATTGACAGCACACATTCCCAACTTCCCACCAGCTTCCTGGAGACAAGTTGGGTCTTCACTGCAGTACATCTACTTCCTGCTGCCACACCCTTCCTTTCACAGGTGTTGACTCCTAACAAACCTTCTGCATCCCAAACTCCATCTAGACATCTGCTTCTGGAGAACCCAATCTCTGACAGTTGGTGTCTGTTTCTGAGAAAGCTGGCAGTAAGACTGGGACTTGGAGATGGTTTGCTGGCCCTGGCTGGCACTGAGCTCCCCATCACTGGCAGAAAGTGAAGTACAATCAGCTCCTGGTACCACTGGCAGTTAAACTGTGAAAACGCTTGACAGTGGTTAAGTTGGGACAATACACTGCTAAAAGTATGGTGGATGCATTGGCAAGTCTGCCAGGTGTTTGCAATCTTTAGAGGAAATAGTAGCTCTAGGGACAGGAGGATTTCATGGCTATGCCTAATTGCCTTCCATACTCCAGAAACATAACTAACAGCTAAGTGCAAATAAAAGCACAGCTTGGCTCTCATCTCCTGCAGGAGGAGGGCAAAGGATTTAGAAGTCATAGTGGTTCAACTTCAAAGAAACAAACACTCCAACAAGGCCATCATCGTATGCTGAGATCAGGGCCTAGGTTAGGAAAACACAAGATGAACATACCAGATGGAGACTTCTGTGTAGATGCCTCTGAAGATTTTGTCTCCCAGGACCCCTCAGAACATTCTCTAGTAAGAACTACCATTTCGCCCAACCTCTCCAGGCTGGAAGAGAGAGAGAGCAAAGGCAGCATGTGCCCTGCTCTGGATAGGCTCCACCTCCCCTCCTGGATATCAGGCCTATATGTACATAACCCAGTTGTCTTTCTGGAGTATGAGACAGCAGCCCTATCCTGACACCTCTCCTTCCTCTCAAAAGTGTTGATACGATGGAATACTATGCAGCCATCAAAAGAAATGAAATCTTACCATTTGCGATGACATGGATGGAACTAGAGCGTATTATGCTTAGCGAAATAAGTCAACTGGAGAAAGACAACTACCACATGATCTCCCTGATATGAGGAAGTGGAGATGCAACGGGGGTGGGAGTTAAGGTGGTAGGAAAAGTAAAAATGAAAGAAGATGGGATCGGGAGGGAGACAAACCAAAAGAGACTCTTAATGTCATAAAACAAACTGAGGGGGGTGGGGGGAAGAGGGGTTGGGAGAGGGTGGTGGGGTTACATTATATGTTTAAATAAAGCTTAAATAAAGTTGAAAGAAAAAAAGTGTTGATTCCAAACTCATCAGCAATGCTGGCTTCTGGAGAATGCTTCCTACAAAAGGAAGGGTGGCTTAAGGCAGGCCCCAAATCATTTTTAAACATCAGTGTGAAAAACTGGATGTGTAGTACAGGGGAGTATATTTTGACAAGATGTAACACCAGGAGGACTGGTTCTGGGCAAACTGTGAGGGAGACAGAATTTACCTTTAGAGCATGTCTCCTCACCCTGTCTGCCTCTATCCCCACCCATCTGCCAAGTATTCTCTTCCTAGATATATAAGGTCTTCTTGTTTTATCTGGATGCCCCCCTCCCATACTGTGGTTCCCTACACACCAGACTCTCTTGCTTTGGTCTCCCCTCATATCAAAATTTATCTCTAATATATCACATACATAGGTATTAACCATGGACAGTATCTTAAGGTGTTGCTCCCACTAAATGTTTAATAGCTACAGTCAATCAGCATTCTTAAATACCTAGTAGGTGTCATGGAGAATCTGGAAAGCATTTGTTTCCTGCTCAACAGCTTCCTCCTTAGTTCCACCTGCCTCAGCCTTGTCCTTTGTAAATTTATTCAACACATTGTCCCATGAACAGCTTTTCTAAAATGTAAATTGATTATGTTGTTTGGCCTCTAAGAATGCCTCCAGGACTCCCATGATGCTCAGGTTGGATTAACAACAATAATAATAGCTATCCTTTACCAAGTACTTTGTATATATCAGACACTGTATTCGACATTCTCTATGGGTTCACTCAGCAGCTTCTTTCCACATCCCAATGAGGCAGGTAAACTGTTGTTTCCTGGTTCAGGTGCAAGTTCAGGTACCAGATCCTGCCCTCCTAACCACTACACTACATTGTTGAATCCTTCCTTTGATTTGTAGAGATCCTATGTAACGTGGTCCCAGCTTTTCTCTTCAGCCTCACCTAGTCCCTCACTTCACCCTAGCCTGAATTCACTGGGCTCTGCTATGCTTTCCAGACCTTTGCCTGATGTTTTCTATAACTGCCCCTAATGTACGCTGTAGCCCTCTGGCTTTCACCTCACTTAGCCTTTATTCACCCTTCCAGTATCCATTTCGACATCACTTCCCATATGCGCTCCCCTCACCGTTCTCCAAACAAGCTGGGGAGGATGGCCCTCCATGTATTTACCCTTATTGTGATACCCGTTTGCTTGTCATCCCCACTGGCCTGCATGTTCCTTGCAGGAGGGAACATCTTGCTCACTGATCTATCCTCAGCACTGGCAGCACCTGACACAGAGCGGATGGTCAGAAACAGTACTTGTTTGATAAATGAATGAATGAATCCCAAGGGAATACGTGAGATGGGAATTTCTTGGTGGTGGCAGAGGTATGGAAGTGTGCGGTTAATTTTATGTGTCAACTGCACTGGGCTAGGTGGTGTTCACATTGCCAGTCAAACTATTTCTGGATGTGTCTGTGAGGGTGTTTCTGGAAGAGATCAGCATCTGAATCAGTAGGCTGAATAAAGAAGACAAACCTCCCCATTGCCAATGGGCATCATCAGATCTGTTAAGGGCCTGAATAGTACAAAAATGTGGAGAAAGGACAAACTTGCTTTCTGCTTGGGTTGGGACATCCGTCTTCTTCTGCACTTGGATACCAGTCTCTGGGTCTTGGATGGAGACTTTCACCCTTCTCCCATTCCCTTCCCACAGTTCTCCAGCTTGTAGACTGTTTGTAGACTTCCTGGCCTCCAAAATCATATCAGCCTATTCCTAGAATAAATAGAGCGCTCTCTCTCTCTCTCTCTCTCTCTCTCTCTCTATGTGTGTGTATGTGTATATATACATATATATATACACACACACATATACCATATATATAGATATATACCACATATATACACATATATTTAGTATATATATATGTATTTAGTATATACATCCACTAGTAATACTTTCATATATACATATAAAAAAAATGAGTTTGTACACTAAGCTCCAAACATCCTGCCCCACAAATTCATCTATGGATTCTTTGGCGATTGGGGCTAAATTTTGGATCCAAGTCAGGTGCAGAGTCTGTTATGCCATTTTGTGTCTGACCGCATATGCTACCCAGGAGGATGTGAATTGGCATGTTCCAAGCCAGAAGAAGCCTGAGAATTGCTTGTTGAAAGAAAATTGTTACCAACTCTCTAGATATTTGCAGTCTGACAAATAAACTGTCTTCCTCAAAGAGTTTACACATACATAACTAAACACTGAATACCCAGATGGCCCATCATGAATGAAAAGGTGGTAAATAAGAAAAGCCCAGTGTAATCAATGTTGCTGTCTTCTAAACTACGTGGAGAAAAATCCCAATCAATATTTGGGATAGTCAGTTCTTTTAAAACTGGGGAATGCTGAGAATGAAAGACTATTCCATACACAGAAAATGATTTGAGGAAAGCTTTATTCTAATTTAAAATGTTCACATTTTTGCAATTCATGAGATTTTCTCTGTAGCAAAAGAGGGAAACTATTGTATATAAAATTTAGCAGCTCTGGACAAAATTGACTAAGTGCTAAAAACATTTTTGCAGTGTTTTTTTGCCTATAAAACAATAAAGGAAAATAATAGCTAAAAGGCAGCAAGAAATAAGCAGGCCTTAGTTTGGAAGACATATTTTTGCAAATCCATTTTTAATTACAAAAAAATTGCCTCAATTAATTGTTTTTAGGAATAAGGCATAATGAAAATCTAAGAACAAAGCTTTCTGGGAAGTATAGATATTTATTTAAATCAGCTCATTTAAAAGATCTTTAACTTGCTTTAAGTATAGCTTGCTAACTAAATATTTACCTCACTAAGAAATCAGAGACTATTTTTTTCATCATCTCTTGTTTTTTTCACTTAGAAAGGGAGAATGTCTCTTTCCTTTCTAAGCTTCAGTAAATCAGAATATTGGTCAAATATTTATCGAGTGCCCATGATTTGACCCATGGTGGTCCACTAGTTAGACCTTTCTTCTGACCCCATTGGCTCTGCTACTTTCTCATGTATAGAGAGTGGTTTCTGCTGGTTTGAAGAAGCTAAAAGCACATTTCTCCATGGCTATGTCTGTCCTATCCCTGACTTTCTCATGATGCCTGGAGTGTTCTATTCACTTAGGCCTCGTACTCCCTTGCCCATATTGTCCTCCCTCCCCAGTCCCAATCTCAACACTCCACATCTCTGTGCCCATCTAACCAGCCCCAAGTGGGAACTTGGGCACAAGGTAGAGAAGCCACCCCTCCCTCTTCTTTCCTTCTTCTGAACACTTAAGCATTTACTCTGTGCCAGGCTCTGTTTTCAGTATTGGAGAGAGACAGAAATGTGAAAGCAAATAGGAACCAAGATGATTTCAGAGATGATGAATGCCAAGAAGGGAGGGTGGGCTTTACTTTGGATTGGGAGGGTGGTTTAAATGTCACATAAGCAACCACTTTGTGAAGATCTAGGGGCAGGGAACTTGGGGCACAGAAATAAGTTTAAGTAGTAAGGTGGCAAGATGGAGACAAGAAGCCAGTCTGATAGGATCACAGTGCTTTCTGGAGGGAGCTGGAGATGAAGTTATGGAAGTAAAGAGGAGGCAGACCACTTATCACTATTTAGTGGATAGCTGCGATCTGCCCCTCTGGGTCCACTCTTCACCCTGCTTTGTGTCCTGGAGGCAACTTTCCCTCACCTTCGGCCTTCTTTTTGTGTCCAGCCAATGAGGAATCCCAGCAGGTGAGAGAAGATAGGCGCCTGCATGCTTAACTGTCAGTATCAGCCCTGTGCAGCCTCTCAGTCTTCGTGTAACACTTAACAGGTGGCCTTCCTTTCAGGCCTGGGGTGCTAACTGGCCCTGCTCTTACTAGCTCTGGGGACTCCATACCACCTGTCGCTTCATGACAGTCTGCTCACACTTTTAAGGAGAATTCAATTAAGTACCTACAACCTCTTCCTAATCTGAATGTGTCATCTGTTTTCCATGGAACCCTGACTTATACAGTCATGTCCATCCACAAAGCATGTGGCTTTTGTCTTAAGGACAATGGAAAGTTGTTGTTGATTTAAATTTTTTAAATATGAAATTAGTTTTATTGAAGTATTATTTATGTACGGTAAAAATCACCCCCTTAGGTGTACAATTTTGTGAATTATGATCAAGGTCTATGGTCATAGGATCCCCACCACCATCTAGATACAAAACATTTCCAACCATTTGAGGGTTTTAAAAAGGGGGGTTATGTGATTTTTGTTTCTTTTTTTAAAATCTTACTCAAACTTGAAGAAAGGTCATAGGAAGGCAAGAGTAAATGTAGAGAGGCTAGCTAGGGGGCTACTACAGTGGTTTGGGCACTGTGCTAGTCAGGGTATAAGAGTGAAGGATCTGTTCTTTAAAAGATTATAGTCTAGCAGGACAAATCAATAAGTAAGGACAACATTATAATTCAGTGTGATAGCTTGGGTGATATCCTGAAGTATGGGTGCTATAGGAATACAAGAGAAGAACATGGGGGAATCAAAAATGCACAAATTCTGTCTTCCTGCGACCCCTCTGGTCTAACCAAGCCCTTTGGCCTGGGAGTACCCAGAAGTCTGATTCCATCAGCACCAGTACTTCTGGGCAGAGGGAAGCAGGGTTTTTGAATTCTCAAAATCCCAGTAGTTCAAGGTATGAATGCCACTATTTAAAGTATGAACAAAAAACATAAGATTAATACATCAACATCAGATAACATCTATCAGTGCCTCCTAACAGTTTCCACATCACAGTCCACATAGCACACTGGGGTGGCTCACCTCCAGGCATGGACCAACCAGGCCATCTTGGCAAACGGCTTTTACCAGGCCACTTTGAGGACTGAGGAGTGTCAATATTTTGGCTTCCATTTAAGCTAGTAATTGAGAAGCGCTAACACAGTCTCCCTCCCAACTGGAAAGGTGTCACAGAGAGTGAAAAGAACCATGGAATTTAGAGTCAAAAAATCTGAGGGGGTTTTGCGTTTTAATTATTTTTTTTATTTTTATTTAAATTCTATTAGCCAACTTACAGGACATCATTAGTTTCAGATGCAGTGTCTATAATACTGATAAATTACTGAATGAAATCTGGTTTAAGTCACAACATTGTTTGGGTGATCTCTGCTAAGGATGACCTATCTAGGCCTCAGCAAAAGATATCTTCCAATTTTAGAGACTACTGAGCACTTTGTCAAAAACCAATTATTATTACAGTGTAAAAACCTAAGTTTTAGGGGGCATACAGAAGCCTCAGGATCGATCACAATGCTCTGCTTGATGTGTGTACCTGGAAAAAAGCTAGTTGTCACCTGATCACCCCAGAAGAACAGCTCAGGGGAGGGCAGTGGAGAAGAGGGAAGACCTTAAGGACTCCTTGTCATTAACTACCTGCTGTAACTGCCCACCCGCATCACCTCCATTCACCTGAATCAACAACATCAGCTCTAATCACCTTCTCCACCAAGCTCCTGAGAAGCAGAGGCTAGAAAAAAAAAGTGAGGCAATGTGGTTGGAAGTACCATCTGGGTTGATTTTAGGTTATTAAATAATAGACTTGAAGAGGGTTGAATATCATTCTTTTATTACAATTCAATCCTTTGTTATATTTTTCTAAGTTTTACATTATGTTTAGAATTATCTGAAATGGTTTATTAAAAGTAAACGGTGGCAACTGATAGCACTGTTGAACACTACGTACTAGGTGTTGACTAATTGAATTTAAATTAAAAAAAGTAAACAGTGGCTATCAAATGATTCCAATTTAATAGGCAATAAAGATCTGTCTGGATACTCAAGAGCAGAATGCCTTCAATCCTGAAAAATAATCCAGTGGTAAACCCAGGCAGGAGAAAGGGGATGGTCCACTGATATCAAATCACTGAGATGATGATGATGATAATAAATATAATAATAAATATAAGACATAATGATATTGCTAACAACATTAACAACATCAATGCTGACATTAACAGTGACAACAACTATAATGGTGAAATGGTATAATGGTCCAAATAATTTAAAAGCATGAAATCTAAGGTCTGATTATTATAAAGTTAATGAAATGATCAGGGTGAGCCTACATGGAGGTTGGGAATCAATTACTAGTTAACATTATCTGAATTTTCCAGGTTCCATTGTACATACCACGTACTAGGCATTGTGCTAAGCAGTTTATATGAATTATCTTGCTTAATTCTGATGAACAACTGTAGGAGCTAGGTAGATACTATTGATCTTGCCAAATAACCAATAAGAAAACTAAAGCTTAAAGATTCAGTATGCTTTCTTAACCAGGCCGAGGTCAGGGAAGGGGATCAATGGCATATCAGAATATTGCAATTTTGGGAGGTACTTTGCCATGCCTTGAGCCTCCTTATAGAGCTATTTAGCCAATGCAATTGGCAATTTATTCTTTCAAGGTCTTTTATGATGTTTCTGATACAATTCTTAGAAATATCTGAAATAGACCAGGGCATGACATCAATTCAGTTTACTTCAAGGTCAGCCTATATACTAGGCTGATGGTTTTCAAATTTTGCCATGCATCATAATCACCTGGAGAGACCATTAGATCACAGAGGTCTATCCCCCCCTACCTGGCCTTAGGTCAGAACCTCTGGTTGTGGGGCCTGGAGAGCTGCATTTAGACAACATCTCCAAGGAATTCTGATATATATGTGTTCGGGAACTACTGCAGTAAGGAAAACATCTTATTATATTTTTTCATCTCATGTTATGCCCATATATGTTGTCAAAACTTTCTTAGAGTCAAGAATCCAATGTGTATAGTGAAAAAGAATTGTTTCAGCCATATATAGGTATATAGATACATAGATATATCACATTTGTTGCTGTCTTTAACTTTTAAAAATCAGCTTTACAAAAACTTTTCCAGTTATTGGATTCAATTTGGTGAGTTTTGGCAAATGTACATAACTGTGTAACCACTACCACAATGGTAATATGTAGTATTTCCATTCTCCCCTAAGTTATTTTGCGTCTCTTTGCAGTTAATCCCTTCTTTGGCCCCTGGCAACCACTGATGGGCTTTCTGTCAGTACAGGTTTGCCTTTTCTAAATATTTCATATAAATAGATTATACTGATTATAAAGCAGAATAATACATTAGATATCTTTTCTATTCCTTTGGGTCTTAATAAGAATACAGATTTTTTCAAAAAATCACTGAGAGACCAAGGGAGCTAGCTTTATTGGAAGGATGAGTGTGAGTGCATCCGTAGTCCATGCTGAGATCATCATGGAGGCTTTTACACAGTGAGGAATAGGAGAACAAGCGTTGAAGATATATTGTTTCTATCTTCACATTCTCCAGTTACGACTCCCAGGCTGCAAACAGCAAGAGATGAGAAGGTTGAAGAGAGATCAGAAACAGCAGCCAGATTTGCACCTGCTTCCTACACCCAACTAAGTAAAATAAATAAGTACAAATCACCAAACAAAAAAACTATGAGCCACAGAGCTATACTGCAAATACTCCTGGATCTCCTGGCTGGTGGTCTACATACCCAGAGAAGAGGAGAAGGGGCAGATTATCCCAAAATCTGAGGGACAATAGTAGCATAGATATATGGAAATACCAGAAGGAGAAAATAAATTTAAAAGGCAAAAGAAAAATGAAGAACACACATAACAGGAGAAAGTATGGTGGTGAAGTCAGAAAGAGGATATAATAAAACCACTACAAAAATGTAAAGCATTAAAAGCAGCATAACACAAAAGAGAGACATCTGAAATGTAGTGATATGGACTCTTTGAAGCTAGGCAATAAAATGGAAAAAAGGAACAAAAGAAGAGGCTAAAGAGAAGATCAGAGGCGTGGAAGATGAAAGCAGATGGCTAATATACACATAATTGTTAGTTCTCAAGAAAGGACTGGAACAGATGGACCCCAAATTTTTTCAAAAATATGATAAAATTTGGCAGAAAAACAAGCAAGCCCTAAATCTGCAGTAGCAAAGATCACACTGTGGCCCAAGAAAATTTGCAGGAAAACACTATCCTCACTGAAGAAGTCACTTACAAGAAGATATGGGGGATAAGGTTGGTACATATGTTGTCAACAGGGATGACATCACCCCCAAGGGGACAAAAATTGGTTCTGGTAGGGTAAGGGGGGCTGAGAAAAATCTTAAATATTATAATAGTTTGTGGCCCTCCAGAGGCCATATGGTATTAAAGGCTCTTCAGGAGAGAAAGCAATAATGAAATTAGAGCATACGGCATATACATCCTATGTTCTAATTTGTATTATGTATATATGTATATACATATATACATACATATATATTTGTGTATATATATACATGTATATATAATGTATATGTAAATATAATAATAGTGAGACTAGAAGCACTGGATTAGTATAACATATCTATAAAATCTTCCATGTCAAAGCAATGTTTAGAGAGGTCTGGAGAGAAATACGCATGCCCCCAATAATTTCAAACTAACCAATTATCAATCATGAATATAGTCATTAGCCATGTGTTTGCAATTATGCAAAGAGTCAGAATATAACAATCATAGGCACTAATGAGAAAAACTGAGAAAGAATGAACTCCAGCCCCTCAAAAGAGAAACTGAAATAAAGAACCAGAAAGGAGGGAGTTGTGACTTGGTGGTGAACACTGAAGCCATTAGTAGTTTATTACATTTACTAGAAGTATTGTAAACTTTAACACTGTGAAAATAAAGGAGACAAAAAGCAAGGTAGTGATGTAGGGGTGGTGTAGGATTTTCCCATATTTCATAGAAAGGAGTCAATAGGCCTAACTTGAAAAAATATTAACAATCATAAAGGTAACCACTAGAGGAACTAAGATCCAGATTATAAATCTCCCAAAATATCAATAGCAGGAGAGCAACAGAACCAAAATAAAGAAGACATAACCATATAGCAAAAGATGAAAAGCAACAGAAGCATTACAAAGAGAAAATACAAGATGATAGAATTGAAACATGTTATATATGTAATAAATGTTATATATGTATATGAAATAACATTCTTTAAAGATTCTCAAATTGTATTTAATAAACAAAAACTATCTATATGTCTCAATCATTCAGGAATGTTAAAATGAATGATATGACAACTGATTCTGGCTTTTCTCTCTCTCTCTCTCTTTTTGGCATTAATTTGTCATGTCTGCCAGAAAGACTTCAAGGCAAAAAGCATTAAATAAGACAAAAGAGTAGTTTAACATTATAAAAATGTTCAATCTCAAATGAAGATGTAACTACTGTTATATTTTACATTCCAATTATTGTAACATAAGAACACATAAAGCTTAAAACATGGGGAATTTAAGGAGATTGCTCCAAATGGAGAAGGATTTTAATTTATTTCTTTCAGCTGCAAACAAGTCAAATTCTCAAAATGAGTGATGGTATAAAGAATCTGAAATCTAATCCATCAGATTAACATATTTATAATTCCAGTGCTGAAAACGAAGAGACTGGTTTTCAAATACTTCTAAAAACATTTATAAAACTTGACCATATATTAGACACAAAAAAGTATTTTAAAACAAATGGTAATGACAGTAATGACCATGCTTTTAGCTTATAATGCAATTAGAGTAGAAATTAATAACTAATAAAACCAACTACCTGAAATGTTAAAACTCATTCTTTAACAATTTTAGTCATGATTTCTTTATTGACTCCAAAGTTGCAGAATATCTAGCAAATAATAATACTGAAAACTCCTACATTAATAAAGCCCCATGTCAAGAGCTAAAGCTATGCACTGTAAAAAAAAAAAAA